>LPNX010632479.1:269849-301612 GCA_001517045.1 Pseudotsuga menziesii
TTAGTCGTGAATAGTAATTTGGAATCGGGAGTTATTACCAACAGTGCTAAAAGAGGCTTTGTGGTATTTTTTTCTAAAGCAATTTCTATGACAAAGTAAATTGACAATGGATTTAAGAGTAATGGAGGATTAAAGGAAAATTGTATTATTTTTTATAAACCTTTGCTTGTACTTTGAATCTCAAATGTTATTAATTTATGATGTTTGGATTGATGTACAAGTGAATATATAAATTGTATTTATTGTGATTTTCATCATCTTGTTTGTTATAATGGTTTCATTAAATAAGGATAATATAAACACAAAATTATAGTTTTTGAAGTGAGAAATTGAGAATGAGAATGAGAAGTAGGAAGCCACTTATTGCTAGGTTGTCGGTTTTATGTGTTTTCTCTCTCTATCCTCACTTTACACGTTTTTTTTCATGTTCATTGTGTTGCTTACCAATATAAATTTACAACAATGTAGCATTGTTTATGACATATTTGTGCAAACATCTCATACTATCCATGTTGTATTTGTGGTGTATATGTGTAGTGTGTTTAATAATGAACACATTTTGATGGAAATACATTCTAATTTAGAACTAAAATGCTTCACAAGACTTAAAAAAAACTCTCTTTTAACAACATAATGTGAAAAGTAACTTTTAACAACATATATGACATTTAAATGGTTTTAATTTCTCTATTTCACTTATTTCACTCTCCAACAACAATCAATCGACGTATTATTGCACCTTCTTGGGACAATTGCTAGGTATGGTGCATATCACAATTTGAACATGTCCATTGGGTATGGTGCATATCACAATTTAGATGGTTTGCTAGGTATATACACATATATTACACATTTAGGCACATACAAGCATGGAAAATTGATGGATGACCACACCCTCAGTTTGAATCCGTGGATGTAATGTTTGAGTCCAGTGAAAGGTGCATATTAGAGTCACTTGAATTTAGACTGCTAATGACCCTATTCAATGTATCCAATGCACAAGAGTCAATGCACTGTCACACATATAGGAAGTGGAACATACAAACACGAAAATTTGATGGATCACTGCACCCTAAGTTTGAACCTATGAATGCAAGGTTTCCTTCTAGTGCAAGGTGCATATTAGATTCACCTGAGTTGGGACTGTTAGTGTACAATTTAATATACCTGATGCACCATCTAGATTCAATCCACGGCTACACATCTGTCCACATAAATGCAAAGAGTTAATGGATAACCAGAACCTCAATTTGTATGTTTGAGTGTAAGAATTGTTTCTAGTATATTTTTATGACAAAAAAAGGGTTGATATAGTGTGGTTTCTCTTGTATTTTTTAGGTTTTAAACAAATGCAACAAGGATTCAGGTATGGAATCGGTTGCCTCATGGGCACCAAATTTAAATGCCAAATCTCCCGGAGACTCAACAGTACCTCCAGGCTCCATTGCAGAAGATTCCAGAATCTGCAGATTTGTCAAGATTCCAAAATCTACAGGTTTTGGCTAGAGACGTAATTATTGATAAATACTTTGTTTGCAATTGTTTCAATAATCTATCAAAGGTATATATATACTGAAATCTTTGCTTTTACTCTTCTTGATGTTCTTTTATGTATTTATGAAGTGTAGGAAATGTCTTCAAATTTGTACCATTTTGGCCAAAATGTCTACTCCTTGAACACGACTTTTGTTAATGTGAGAAGTTAGAACTATATAAACCGTCATCAAATGATTGTTTTCCAAGCTGCTTTGACAACCTATGCTAGCACAATTATGAACTTTGGAACCACATGGACAACAAGTAATTCCAGATTATGTCTACACATTGGCTTCTTTTCTTCATCAGATATGTTTCTACCATGCAATGGCATCTTCACTGCATAATGTACTGTTAAACTGTTAATTTTCTGGTTTTTCAATACATTGAAGTGCTCCATTTTTTTTTGGCTCACTTCAATGTTACACTTTTTTTCCTCG
Organism: Pseudotsuga menziesii; assembly: GCA_001517045.1. Classification (NCBI taxonomy): domain Eukaryota; kingdom Viridiplantae; phylum Streptophyta; class Pinopsida; order Pinales; family Pinaceae; genus Pseudotsuga; species Pseudotsuga menziesii. Next base: position 271,826 of record LPNX010632479.1, read on the forward strand.
CTTACCCGCTAACAACTACCTTAACGGCGTATTATTGCACCTTCCTTGGGGCAATTGCTAGTCTTAATTTGTTCATTGTAATGGGGAGCATAAATTCTCCAAGAACTTAGATAGCATTCTTGGAAGTAATGACGTGTCCATTTATATGATAAATTACATATGTCTCCACTTTTAAATTTTACCAAGGATTTAGATAAATTACATGGGTCTGCACTTTTAAATTTCACGGAGGACTTGGATAGCACTAAAGATGTGTCCATTTATGCGATAAATTGTATATACCTTCAATTTTAAAAAATATATTTATTATTAATGTTTTCTTTTAATTTTAATTAAAATAGACATTGTATATTTAGGTTACCCATGTTTACCCACTCCCTATTTTAACTATTAAAAATACCTTTACATATAATTAAAAAAATCATTACATAAATATTTATAAAAAATAATATATTATTGTAAATTATATAACTTTAAATATTAAATTAATTAAAAAAATGATGCTCCTTTTATAATTAGAAAAAACGTACCTATTATGTAACGGGAATGACTTACTTTTTCGAAGAGAATTGAAAGTTGTTAGGAAGCTTGACTATATATCATCGTTAGACTCTCTATCACAGCTAAAGTCTCCATCATACTAAATGCGTTTTCTATCAAAAATTACTTAAACTTGCACCGACTTCCAAACTTATTCAAGAGGACTTTGTTAATTCTTATCTAATTTAAGAAAAAGTTTTCATTAAAAAAAAGAGTTCACTCATTTATTTCATTAAGTGATATGTATAATTAAATCAATAAATGCTAATGAAATAATAAAAAAGTCATGAAGAAGGAAAATACTTCTTAATATGTGGATCAATTATTCATGCTCATTAAGAGATTCATCCTTGATAAAGGGCTTGACCTACCACCATTATCAGTAATGGACCACAATTTCACAAGCCTATATTTTGCCTCAAAGGATGTTACTTTGGTCTTCTACTTGTGGTGTTTTTATGTTGGGGTTTGGGAAAACCATACCTTAGTTCTATAATGCAATAAGCTAATCCCTATATTTTGCCTCAAAGGATGTTACTTTGGTCTTCTACTTGTGGTGTTGTTATGTTGGGGTTTGGGAAAACCATACCTTAGTTCCATAATGCAGTAAGCTAATCCCTATATTTTGCCTCAAAGGATGTTACTTTGGTCTTCTACTTGTGGTGTTGTTATGCTGGGGTTTGGGAAAACCATACCTTAGTTCCATAATGCAGTAAGCTAATCTTGTAGCAAATGGATCATCTTTTTGGTTATGAATATGATAAGAATCTGGTAGAAATTCTAAGTATGCATTGTGTATGGTGGAAGACCCTCAGGGGTTTTACCTGATTTTGAATCATCCTAGATCATCAATAAAATGGATTAGATCTTCAAACTAATGAAAACTTTGACACTATGTATTAATCATTTCCCACAATTAAAAAGAAGTTTGTTATAAGATTACAAAGCTCTCTCAAGTTTTAACATTAAGAAAGTCATATAATTATCTTACAGGGATTTAAAGAGCTTCTGAAATCTTGGAAATTGTCCTTGTAGTCTAACATTTATCTAGATCTTAGATTGAATTTTGTAGAGCTCGACCTCAGTCGTGATTTACCCGACAAGATGCTCATAGAATGGGCTAATCTCATTTTTACCTCGTCATTAGTCTATGAAAACACAACATATTGATATAGATCATGTCAACAAACTAGACACCTCTAAGAAGCATATTCATGTTCCCTAATATGTTCTCTATCCTATGGCCTCATGAGAAACCCCAAAGAATGGCAAGCAACGAAGGGAAACATGTTTAATCCAACTTGTAAGCAACATTTAGAGCTAGCACAAGCCATATTGGTAGAAAAAATGGCTCAATTAGAATTAGAGAAGACTATTTAGGCTCCCCTTAATAGTAGTGGGAATAAATACTAAGTCTTGCTGCCATCGAATCCATCTAGAGGTTTAAGGTGCCTCCATGAATTGGACAATTCCGAAACATACAATGTGACAAAGTTTAGTTCCAACCACCTTGAGCTTATGACTCCTTATGGTGAATTAATATTTGTTCCAATGCCACTATCCCATGTCAATATAGATGAGTGGATCAATGTGTGAAAGAAAACAAAGGAAAAAAAAATCTACATAAGACAAATCACAACACACACCTAATATGTAACTTTTTTTTATCTCTTTGTAAATTGGTAAAGTTGTACTTGTCTATGTTCTTTGCTTTTTGGTATGGTTCATAGTTCTGTTTTTCAACCTAGTAGATATACACAACATTGTTTTTCTATTCATTAGCATTCAATGCTTTTCTATTCATTCACATGCCACGTCCTCTCGATAATTTTTGTATATTATCACATTTTATCTTTTTAACATAATGATCTTTCTTATTGTCAATTGTGTTTATCCAAGTGGTTGTTGGATGGATTGTTATCCTCCCCACCAAAGTTATATTCTCATAAGTGACACATTGAGTTCATAATTAGTTCAAATTCTCTTATATAAATTGTAGTAGTTATATTATTTTTTATTTTAATAAAAACCAATTTAATTGTATCGTCATTAATTTTTAAATAAAAATCAATTTAATTGTATTCTTTGATTTTTTAAAACTAAAAATATTTTTTTGCAACCAAAAAAATCCCTGCTCCTTGTTATTCTTTCTAATCAAAGAGAACAAAAATTCATACAGTTTTCTCCTTCTTTCAATAAGAGCTTGCAATCCCTCATCTATGGGGATTCATAGAAGAATCCATCACAAAACAAAAGATATTACAAATTGTCTGTCAAATATGAAAAAAAGGATACATATAGAGATAACAATCATAGCATACTACCATAATTTGTGACTAATAAAATTGAGAGTTAATGACAAAAGGTATGTTCAAATAGACTACCTAAAAAACTTATGACAATCTAAAAAAGTGAAATAGATACCTATGTGATGAGGGCACCCTCCATGAACTCCTCAAAATATGAAATGCCCTCTAGTCCTCCAATAGCTTTATTTGATAATTCATCAGCAACAATATTATATTCTCTAAATATATGACAAGTAGAAATATCTGAAAAAAGAGGGAAGTATAGAGTGGATTATTTAACACCATTGCTCCATAAAATACTGCAACTTATACAAACCATTTCCCCAATTTACAATAACCTTTGAATCACCCAAAACTTGGATAGAAGTAAGACCAATGATAGAAGCAAAATGGAGTAAACCCCATAAAGCCATTAATTATACTATTGTATTAGACCCCAAACCATAGCTCATCGAGAGTCTAAAATTATATCCTTCATAAATTTTTAAGAACATCCCTCCTCCACAGTCACCCATCTAAGCAACTCCATCAAAATATTCCACTGTCGAATTGGAGGAGATAATAGGATCATAAATTTCACGAAGTATTTTTTTCTTTTCTTTTCAACTAGATAAGATTCTCTATAAAAGTATAATATTATGACATAGTTGGCATAAACATTTGGATTATGCCCTGAAAAATAACAAAGTTTCGTGTTTTCCAATTGTCCCATCATATAAATATTGACAACATCTTATGTGATTGATTTCTCTTGACCCAAAGTTCAAAATTATCTTCAACAGAGGAGGATCCCCAAGCCTGAAAAAATTGTAAATCAACAAAGGTTTCCTGCAAAATCTTTTTACTAAAAGAGTAGTATGCAAAAAGACGATTAATTGACTCACATTCCATTTTACATAGCATACAAATGTTAGGCTTGTGCCACCCTCTTCTAACAAGGTTATCCTAGTCCAAATGCATTTTTCCAAACTGAGCCAAAAGAAACATTTAAGCTTCAATGAGATGTTCCATTTCCATAAATGACAAAACAACCATTTTGACTCACCTGGAGAATAAAAGCTAGAAATAACATCATACACAGACTTGGCACTTACTTGACTAGATGATGTATTCCAATCCTACACCAACGTATCTTCCTCATCCTTTAATTTGATACCAACTATGTTCAATGACATTATATATGCATTACATTCCTCTGCCCATTGTCCTTGCATCCCAGATCCTCGACAAGCAGGAAGTAAGAACCATAGTTCCTTAACTAGTCAAGTCTAATGATGTGACCTAGTGTATAGAACCAAAAATCAGTAAGATAATTCAGGAGGGATGAAGAATATCCTTTCTTTCCCCACCAATGAAGGGATCAACCCCCATAAGCGTATGATAACCATTTCCAACTTTCCAAGTTAAATATCTACTTATCCAAGGAAGAGTTATGACAAAACCATTCCAAAAATTTGAAACCCATGAAATGGACTTTTCAAGATCTCTAATACATTGCAGCATTATCTTTCATGTAAGATATTTTATTTTGAGCAAATCACACCATAAACCTATCCCACTAATACCTCTCCACAAGCTCTTCATACATAAAATAAGGCTAAACTAATGCATTTTTTTAATATCCCAACCCCCCATATATTTTAGCATAAATACTCTATCCCATTTAACTAAATGCATCTTATCTCCCATCACAGTACCTGACCAAAGAAAGTTGAACATTTTTTGTCTAATGAAATTTAGAATAGGGCGAGGCACTTTAGCTAATGAAAACCAGTATACTGGTATCCCCACCAAAACTGATCTCACTAAAGTAAGTCTGCCACCCATATATAACAATTTATAGCACCAATTCCCAATTCGCTTCTCCATTATCTTCGTCAGCCACATCCAGTCAATGACTTTATAATTGTCAGGATTTAAGTAACTCCAAGGTATTTTATACTGCAATCAATATCTTCAACTTTAAAATGGAACAATGTAGCAACTTGAGCAAACATAGCAACACTGACAACATTTTTCTAGGAAAGATGACTTACTTGAACTCACCTCCATACCAGATGCAACACAAAATAAAGAAATAATCTCTAAAAAAGTTTCCCATTCCTCCATTAAACCTCTTCCAAATAAAATCACATCATCTACAAATAGAAAATGAGTAATGTAGTTTTGGAGCTCTGCAAGTTTTTAGGGTTTTGAGAGTCATTTGACATTTTCACCAAGCAGCTAGGGTTCCTTCCATATCCATTGTTATTCCAAACTCCCCCGAGGCTTTTGGTATAGGTTGTAGGGTGGAGTAAAACAAGTGGTGTTTTCCTTTAGAGTGGGGGAGGATCTATTGCATGACGATCTGTTGAGGAAGATCTTTCTCTGGTATTTCAGCGGTGGCGGTGGCTGCTGCGAAGGGGTGGTTGTTATCTTTGATCTCACTGTGTGGTGCATCGAGGTAGCCTCCTTTCAGTGGTGTTGTAAGTGGTTTGCCTCCCATGGAGGTGATGCAGGTTTCTATTGGCTATGAGTGTGATGTGACGAGGCAGCGATGCCGAAGATGGAAATGAAGAACACCTAGCTTCTGTGTTTTTGTCAATGGTTGTGGAGTGTTGGAAGTTCTTGTGGTGTCCTTCTATGGAGTTGTGTGCAATTTGGATCCCATAGAGGTGATGCGGGTTTCTGCTAGCTTCATGTCTAGTGTGATGAGGTGACGATATGGTGGTGCCTAAGAATGGAACCTGCCTCCCATGAATCTATCGACAGCTGTGGAGTGCTAGCGACTCTTTCAATAGTGGTGATGGCACCTACAGTTAGTGGGCTTTTCTTATTTCTAAGGTGTTTCCAGTTGTTGGGTTCATGTGATGCAATGTGTTCCCAGTTATGGGGTTTTACACTGGAGAGATACCATTTTCCTTTGTTGTTTGTATTTGGCCTACTAATTGCTTAAAGAACTCTGTTGACTATACCAATGGCCTCTTTCTGCTTTCATACCCACTTGGGAAGGTTTTTGTTATAGTGTTAAATGCACAATTATGTAGCCCTGTAATAGGGCGTTGAATTACTCTAGCTTTAGGCTTCTACTTGTTCTATGAGCAATAAATATAGTACTTTTGCAATCGATGAAAATTCGACAAAGCTCTTTTGTTTATTTTGAAAGGAAGTCTATAATATGTAGCTATTTATATTTCTTTTTTGAGGAATATAAAGAAAGATACGACTTTATAGTCTCTATAGAAGCTGTTTTATTCCAATTAATAAATTGAGAGTATTTTTCGAGGAAAAGAAAACAAGAGAGTAATGTACATAGACGTTGCAATTTTGATACCAAACAACCTACCTTCATTCTTTGCAATAGAAATCAATCTATCAAGTCCTTCAATAACCAATAGTGTATTATTATCTTTTTAAAATAAAATAAAAACAATTTTTTTATTGAGAAAAATAAATTAAATCACATGAATTTTCACAAGTCAAAATGTGTATTATATTTTCAAAAATTATTTATTTAATTATTCTTAAATAACTTATCATATTATATTTGTAATATTTATATTTATTTTAATAATTTTAATCTTCCATTTATTTAAGTTAAATATGTATATATAACCCATTTTAGGTGTCTGATGGAGGAAGGGAGGGTTTGAGAATGCCCTCGTCTAAAGACATGGCACCTCAATCCACTCTCACGCCCCAAAATTATGTGCAATAGATCGTTGGAGTAGGGGTGGGACACTTGACCACCTAATAGTGTGTCCTCCATGTAATGGATATCTCTAGAATTTGATTGCAGATGCAAGGGATATATTACAATCCAGGGTGACCTAGTGTGGAAAATGATACAGTGGTAATCCAATGCCCAATTTCTCATTTTCATGATGTATGTGGGGAATTGAAAAGTTGCCAAGATAAGGCCAGGAAATTTGAAGATGCATCAACATTATCTGCAGTATGAGGATGTGGAAACTGTAGGGATCGAGTGGCTTTTAATCTGTACAAACTCCCTATGTCAACAAGGCCTGAGTAAGGCATAAGTTAGAAATATAAAAGGTACATGCACCAAAGGATTTCAGAACCATGGTCTGTAAAACTCATGGATGTTAGGTTAAAATATATACTAGGTTAAGTAAGCCCTTGGAACGGTACTCTCCTTCATTATATTATTTATTACCGACAAATTATGAAGAAGCAACGTAAGTAGAAACCATAAAGAAGTGGTCGAACAAGGGATGAAAGAGGAGATGAACTCCTTGTTACAAAAATAGACTTGGGACTTGGTTCGATTCCCTGTAGGTAAAAGAGTCAAAGATGGGTTTAAGGTTGGTGGTTTATGGGTCCATGGTTTTGGGTGTCCCATGGTATTGCATGTGATGAAACCTACTTAAGGGCTTTAATGACTCCATTGTAAATTGCATGTGAGTTGTTGGTGATGGTCGGATTGGCCATGCCTTGGCCGAAGTGATAAAGAGTAATAGATCTATTATTGGTGGTTTTTCCTGATTTTGGGTTTCCATGGTAAAAATCTTCTTCTTCATTGTGTGTGCTTGCTTATTATATGTATTTTTGCATTTTATTTCCTAACAATTGGTATTAGAGCAAGGTAGAAGGAAAATGTAAGTGTCTTGGAAGCCTTGGTTGCTTGTATTGAACCCATGCTACTCATACATTAGTCGATGGAAAACTAAATGGATGTGGTAAAACTCACAAGTTAAAGTGATAGTTCACGGGTATGTGAATGATGGTAATTTACATCTAGAAATGTATGGTAAAAATTGAGGACGAGCACATGGAAGATGCAGATGAAGAAGTGATATGCTCACTAGAATCATTTTTTTATGGAGTTGGAATGGATCACAATGTAAATGGGCATACGGCTGTAAAACCTGGTTAGGCATGCACACATCCCATGGCCTGGTGAGTCACCAATGAAAATTCTAGAGGTAGATTTCAGTATACCAAAGAGTGAGGGCATGTTGTATTCTTGCATACCCAATTAAAACTTTGAGCAGGGTTGGTGATTACCCCAAGTCAATTTTAAAGGGGGGAATGTTAAGTTAAACTTGACTCATTAAAATAATCAAAGATAGGTTTATCATTTGTGGTTTACAGGCTAATAGTTTTGGGTGTCCCATGGTATTTTCCCATGGTATTACATGTAATGAAGCCTACTCAAGAGTTTGAGTGACTTCAATTTAAATTGCTTGTGAGTGGTTGGTGATGGGCGGATCATGCCTTGGGCAGAGTGGTCAAGTGTAATATATATTGTTGGTGGTTTTCCTAGTTTTGGGTTTCCACAGTAAAAGTATTCGTCTTCATTATGTGTGCTTGCTTATTATATGTATTTTTGCATTTTATTTCCTAGTAGTGGAGCAAGTGGCCGAGGAGGGCATAAGGAAATGGGTTTTACTCACCAACTGCGAATCATGGAGGATCTCGAGGCTGTTGCAGTTCGTTTTTGTAGACACACTCCTAGGTGATTCAAAAGGAAATTAAGGAAGCTGAGTGTTTGATTAAACAAGAAAAAGAGGTCATGGATGATGAGGAAATTCACTACGACATGAAGTCATGGATTTCTTATAGGAGGAACTCCAACACCAGAGATACAAAATATTTTTAGACGGTTTTACTCTAATGGCACACAAAATCTTTACTAGGAAATGTTTTATTGGATCACAAGGAGGGAATGAAGGAAATTCTCTTATAGGTTGATGAGCTCCAGGACTAGCTAAGACAATTGTAGAAAGAATCCAAGGATCAAATGGAGCAGATGGAAACCAAAGTCAACTTGATAGACAAAGGAACCACAATCTTGGTGTTCGAAGAGAAATATTATGAGTAAGAGAACCCACCATTTACCCCATCCCAAGAGGTTCCCTTTGTCTATGTTTCTAATGATGTGGAACATTCCCCTTAGATTTGATCAAGCTCTATTTCATTTTGTTTAGTGGACCAGCTATCACAGTTAAAAATGGAAAATTTGTCTTAAAGACTGATGCAGTACTCAAAATAAACATATGCTAGCTAAGCAGAGGATAAAAAAAACTTGTTATAAAGCTTTGAAAGTCCATTTTAATAAACTCATGTTTTATTTTTGGTTGGGTTTCCCAAGTGACCAACCAACGTGAATTACCTTATATTTTTCCTTTACCAATCCAAATTTATAGCTTACAAATAAAAACAATTATATATATATATATATATATATATATATGTATGTATATTTATTTTAATGTTAATTAATTTTAAATAACTTATCATATTATATTTATTTTAATGCATTTAATCATCCATTTTTTTGAGTTAAATAAACTTTATATTAAGAAAGTTTGGACAAGTTTAGTAAAGATAAAGGACAAGGATGACTCTTTCTTTTGGTCAAAACATAAAAACAATTTTTACATATTGAAAGAAGGATACAAGGCTTTAATTGAGTGAGGTGCTTTGGAACCATTGAAATGGTCATAGAAAGAGATATGGCGTTTTAAATGTCCTTCTAAAACTTGAACCTTCATGTTCCAAATTTGGAACCTTCTTCAAAAGAGGAACTTTGCAAGTTGACGAAGGTGTAGTCTTTGTCAAAATAAAGAGGAGACAAATTTACATTTGATCATGAGATGTCCATATAATCAAAAGGTATGGGTCGAAGTGATATGTCTAATTAGTCTAACATGTCTATGGACTAGGGATTCCACTGAAGAGGGATTGAAGAAGTAGTGTGATCATGTACAAATAAAAAAGTTTAGAGCTCTTCCACTTATTGTGGCATGGGACATATGGTTGGCTAAAAATTCATTAATATTTTACCACAAAATGGTATACCAGTTTGGACATGGTAATGTAAAGAATCAATATAATAAGTTCTTTCAAGCAACAAAGAATTGTTAAAACTTCGAGACTCCTAAAGGAAGAGACTATAGACAAAAGTAAAGCTCCGACTTTTTTTTGATGGAACCTCCCACAAAAAAAGCCCTCAAATAGGTGGCGTTGGTGGGATATTACATATCTCAAAAACTCATTCTATTAATTTTAAAACACGGATTAATCAAAGTTCTAACAATCTATTATTGTAACTCATTTAACTTCAATGAGTTAAATATAATTATTTTCCTTTAAAAAAAAAATTAAAAAAAAGAGTCTATGTATTGTGAGTCACTTACTTTTTCGAAGAGATTTGAAAGTTGTTAGGAGGTTTGACTATACATAGTCGTCTTCTTTAAGGTAAAGTCTCCATCATAATAAAAGTTTTGACTATCAAAAAATACTTAAACTTGTACCAACTTTAAAACTTACTTTATTAATTTAAAGTAAAGTCTCCATCATAATAAAAGTGTTTTCTATCAAAAAAATACTTAAACTTGTACCAACTTTACAACTTACTTTATTAATTGGTTTGCTTTAAGAATTTAATGAGTAGATACAATGACCTTTTTAAGTTTTTATTTTTAAATTTCAACCTATGGTAGCATTTTTTCATTGTTGAAGTTTCCATGAATAAGTATAACTATGACTATTACAAAATTCTTACTTAATTGAAAACATAGTTTTTATTTTTATGAATGTGAATTTGTTTACATATTAACTTTATTAAGTAACATGTATAATTAAATAAATAAATGCCAATGAAAGAACCGAGATGTTGTGAAGAAGAAAAATACTTCATAGTATGCGAATCAATTATCCATGCTCATAAAGAGAATGAACTTTGGTAAAGGTAATGAACTACCACCATTTTCACTAATGAACCACAATCTCACAACCCTATGACATGGCTCAAATGATGTTACTCTGGTCTTCTACTTGCAGTGTTGAATGTCGGGGTTTGGGAAATCATTCCTTAGCTCCATAATGTAGTAAACTAATTTTGTAGCAAGTGGGCCCTCTTTCTAGTCATGAGTAGATAATAAAAATCTAGTAGAAATTCTAAGCATGCATGGTTTATGGTGGAAGAATGACCTTAGGGGTTTTACCTGATTTTGAATGATCTTAGATCATTGATAAAATAGAATAGATCTTCAAATTAATGAGAACTTTGACTTTAGGTATCAATCAATTCTCCTAGTTGAAAATAAGTTTGTTATAAAATTACAAATATCCCTCAAGTTTTAACATTAAGAAAGTCATACAATCATTTGATAGGAATTTAGAATGCTTAAGAAATATTGGAAATTATGGTCCTTACAGTGTAACATTTTTCTAGATCTCAGATTGAATTTTGTAAAGCTCGAACTCAGTCGTGATCTATCTCATAAGATGCTCTTTAAATGGGTTAATCTCACTTTCACCTAGTAATTAGTATATGAAATCACAACATACGGATGTAGATCATGTGAACAAACTGGACACCTCCAAGAAGCATGTCCATCTTCCATGATATGTTCTCCATCCAATGGCCTCATGAGAAATCCCAAAGGATGGAAAGCAACGAAGGGGAACCTATTTAATCCAACTTGTAAGCAACACTTAGAGCAACCACAAGCAATATCAATAGAGAAAATGGCTCAATGGGAATTGGAGAATCTTTTATAGGCTCCCCTTAATAGTGATGGGGAGAAATACTAAATGTTAATGCCATGGAATCCATCTAGAGGTTTAAGGTGCCTCCAAGAAGTCGACATTTCCAACATGGATAATGAGACAAATCTTAGTTCCAACCACCTTGAGCTTGTGATTCCTTATGGTGAATTAATCGTTGTTCCAATGCCACTGGCCCATGTCAATATAGATGAGTGGATGAATGTGTGAAAGAAACAAGGAAAAAAAGATCTACATAAGACAAATCACAACACACACCTAACATGTAACTTCTTTATCTCTTTGTAAATCAATAAAATTGTAAATGCCTACATTCTTTGCTTTTTGGTGTGGTTCATAGTTAAATTTTGCATCCTTATAAATATACAAGTCAATTTCATTTCTATTCACTCACATGTTCTGCCCTCTCAATATTTTTGTATGTTATTATATGTTATATTCTTTATGATAAAATCATTTCTTATTGTTGATTTGGTCTACCATAGGTGGTTCTACGATGGACTGTCATCCTCCCCACCTAGGTTCTATTCTTGTAAGTGACATGATGAGCTCATAATTAGTATATTGCATAACAACTTTGACCCAAAAAGGAAATCTTATTAATTAAAAAAATTAGTTATTTCTTAATAATAATAAAATGTAGATAAATGGGAACCCATAGATAGTTTGCAATGAAGAAATGACACAATGGGAAAACAAGATTCATAACAACAATAAAAAAAGACACATATTTTATGTGGTAAAAGCTTGACAAGAAGTTAAGGAAACATCAACAGGGAAAGATATTGGTATTCATATTGTCTGGAGGTAAATATTACACATGCCACAACAAGCTTACAAAATTTCCACCAATGCCTCTTTGGGCCACATTAATATAATAACTTCAATATAACTACTAGTTTTTCATGAACTACCATTGCTTCATGAATCACCATGGTTACATGAACTACCCAAGTAAATATGGTTTCATCTGAAAAATTCCACCATTGGTAGTTGTTGTCACAATTCCAACAATCTCCACCTTGACAACAATTTACCTCATACCTTGCCCAAGCTCATTCATCGCCTTTTCTACAAGCCAAGAGATTCCAAACACCACCGTAACCTCTCTAACAGTATTGGTTTTGTAAACATATCTACATATTTTTCTTGTGTATGGACTTTGAGAAGGGTTGCGTCACCTCCATCAAAACCTGAAGTAGATTTCCTTTTGTTCAAATCACCTGCAAAATCTTAAACAACATATCCACAAATTGAATCACTGGATCCTTATAGCTGATACAATAATCACTTGTGCCTCTAAGATAACGAAGCACCCATTTCTATGCTACCTAATGATATCTACCTAGATTTTCCAGGTACCTACTCACAACATCGACTGCATGTTAAATACATTTTCTTGCACATACCATTGCATATATTAAACTTCCTACTGCGCTAGCATATGATACACGAGACATATAATTATTTTCTTCTTTATTACTAGGACATAAACTTGATGAAATATTGAAATGGGAAGCCAAATGGATATTTATTGGGTTCACAAAATTCATATCAAATTTCATGAGTATATCCTCCACATACTTATGTTGTAATAACCACAACTTAACATGTTTCCTGTCTCTATGTATTTCTTTGCCCATAATTTGTTGCTCCTAGACCCTTCATATCAAATGTCCTGGCCAACTGAACCTTCAACCTATTAATATCAACCATGCTTTTGCTTGCTATAAGCATTTCATCAACATATAACACCAAGATAATGAATATACCAATTTTAAAAATTTTGAAGTGAACATAATGCTCATACTAGCTTCTTCTAAAAATTTGGTTCACCATGAAGGAATCAAACTTATTGCACCATTTCATAGGAGATCATTTCAAGCCATACAGTGACTTATTTAGCTTGCAAAAAATATTTGTTTTCTATATTGAACATACCCTTCTAGTCGTTTCATATATATTTCCTCATCCAAATCTTTGTTAATGATGATTTCGTGGAAAATAGGATCCTGCAATCTATATCCCTTGACTCCATCATCAAAACCAACAAATATTTACTTCTTTTATATGGGTCCCAACTTAGAATGCTGATTTTTAAAAATAAGACCACAAGCATCAAAACAAAAATTTGAGTAATTGCAAGAATGGCATTCCCATACCTCTTTAGGAATCTTATAGTCTATTACAACTTATGGTGATTGATTTACCAGATAGAAAATTGTGGTTTTATGCCTCTTGATCCCAACTTCCTTGCAATAAATTCCAAATTCCAAATTTGTGGACTTGCCTCCATTAGTTTTTCTTAAACATGTGATTGACTTATCGGTTTTGTTTTCAACCAAAGTAGTTAACTGCTTAATACATGAAGCATATAGACCAACACCTTTCTAGAGTAATCCTGGAGAATACCCTTACACTACAAGGAAAATACTATTTGGTGGAGGTTTTTAGTGTTACAAGATTAGGGAAAACGGTCAAAAACCTCCACTACAACCTTCGTAATTGGTAATGAAGGTGTTAGAGCCAGAGGCATTAATGGAGATTTTAGTAGAGGGTTTTTGTCAGTGGTTAAAGGTTTTAGTGGAGGTTTCTATTGGAGGTTCAGTGTTCCTATTGTAAACAACCACTAGGATGCTTATACCAAAGATGAGCATTGGTGCACCTTCACCAAAGAGGATCACATACACCGATGTTTCTTCACCAAAGAGGAGCATCAACATCGGTGTTCCTTCATCAAAGAGGAGCACCAACACTGGTGTGTTGATCTGTAAACTCACATAGATATTCCATTGGAACAATTTATCACAACAAATCATACCACTTGTTATTTTGATTAGTTTGTTTTTAGAATTGTAAGAGAGATGATATAACAAGAAATACACAATCCACACACATTCGACACAAGTTTATCCTAGGAAAACCCCTATGGGGAAAAACCTAGTTGGAATGAAGACTATGCCTTGCTCTTTTATGTAGAATGCAAATACAAAAGGAAATTAGTACTCGCTATGGAGTTATCTTGGACACTGTGGCAAGAATGGATGCTACAAAATCTATTACTCCATCTGTGATGCTTCACATTCACCCATTATTGTTTATCGTCTATGGAACAATATAATATAAAATGGAACCCCCTTCTTTTCCTAACAACCCAATATTTTAACATAGTTCAATAGTTGTTTAGGGTTAATTTTAGGGTTTGTACATGGCTAAGTTCCCATTTAGGGTTAGGGTTTTGGACGTTCTAGAATGTTCTTGAAAGTCCACATTTGACTAGCTCCACATATGTGAGAAATGTGAGTTGACGTGGAATCTGCTTGGAACTATGGTGGTCAACTAGATGGATGAACTTGCAAGAGGCATAACTTCCTCATATGGAATTCAATTGAGGCAATTATTGCATAATTGGAAAGGTATTGATGTGCAGAATATAAAACTTTGGTCCTAAGTTTTTTTTCACAAAAAATGTCGTTTAAGCCCTCAAAATGGCCACATAAGGTTTTTGGACGAATTTTTAACCCAAATTTGAAGAGTAATATATGTCCCTAAAATGGGCCCTACAAGCCAATTCCTCAAATTTGTTCACCTAGAAAGCACCAAATAGATGAAAAATAATATATTAATCCATTTCGAATCACACCTACCCATTTTTTGAGCTTTTGGTCCCCAAAATATTTTACTGAATGAGGTGAGCAAATTTCTCCTCTACCTTCTCCTTGGAGTACCATTTAGCCTTTCTTGGAAGTTGTCCTTTCAACCTCACCTACCAGAGTTCATATAGTCCCTGCTTGGTAGTTTTTGACCTCTTCTGCAACATTGTGTCTTCTGCTAACTCTACTTGAGCATCTAGTGTTAAGTCCTCTATAGAAAGTAAGACATGCTCAATCTCTTGACCCAACATGGAAGGTTCATAGAGCTTCAGGTTTTCCACATTAACTACAGAGTAAATGTGCATAAATGGGGATAGATTGATTATGTAGGCATTATATCCCACCTTCTCTAATACCTTAAAAGAGCAATCCCTTAGAGCCTTGAACTTCTTACCAGTACCTTGTAGTCTTTCCTTGTTTGGGTGTAACCATACTCTGTCTCCCACTTTGAATGATTTTTCAACCTTGTGTTGGTAAGGCCTGGACTTGTATTTTCCCCATAAATTCTTTAGTTCCCCATGTACTTGTAAATGGATATGCCTAGTCTTATTAATGGATTTTCCATCTTTTAGTGCTTCACTTATGGTGTCTTCCCTCACCCCCCCTTGTTTTCCATAAACAACATCTAGAGGTAAAGGTGGCAGGTATCCAAAAGAAATTTCAAAAGGGGACTTCTTAATGGAAGCGTGGGCTAATTTGTTACAACAGTGCTGTATGTAGATCACATTTACATCCCAAGCCTATGAATTCTTATTATTGTAACCACTCAAAATTTGTATCAAATCCATGTTGACTACTTATATATACCCATCTATCTATAGATGGAATGTTGTAGATCTCTTCAACTTTGTGTCCACCTTTTCCCAAAGTGTAGTCCATGATGTAATATGAAATCTGATATCTATGTCTGAGATGATGCTACTTGGTATCCCAAAGTGCACCCAGACCTGTTGAAAGAACATGTTTGCTCCTTATTGTCCTTTGATGGTCTTTTTACAAGGCATAAGATTGCACATCTTGCTGAATCAATCAACTACAACAAATAAATAGTCATATCCCTTGCTAATGGTTGGAATACCATCAACAAAATCCATGGAGATGCTCTCCCATGGTGTCGTAGGAATAGGTGATGGATGGTATAAACCTTTCTTCCTATTATTAGGCTTTCTTGTACAACAAAGTGTGCATCCTCTAATAAACTGAGCTACATCTTCTTGCATTTTAGGCTAGTAAATATACATTTGTAAGTTTGCAACTATCTTCCCTACACCAAAATGCCCTGCAACTTTGGAGGTGTGTGCCGCTCTAATAAGCTACAATATATTGCCTTTAGGAACACATAGTTTGTTCAACATGTAGAGCAAACCATCCCAGAGATGACAACCAGTCTTGTTGTCACCTTCTTCTACATGGAATTGGCCATGCAATTATTGAAATACCTCCTCAAAGTCCTCATCTTCTATGTATTCATCCTTTTGTGCATCATGGGTGAAAGGCTCCATGTGCATAAGTTGACCAAAAGTTTGTAGCACAATATTTACTTCTTTTTCTATGTGCATGCAATGTATCCATTAAAAAAATGCACTATTGACTTAAAGTTGAAAAAAAAACATTATTCCAATGACTCATTAATGTTAATGAACCTCCCAAAATGGTGTAGTGGGTAAGTGTATACCTTATGAAGTTGTCATTACTTATTATATGGTTTGATCTAGTCTCCATTAATTATCCTTATCCCATCACTTCATTATTGCATCGAGATAATTCACATTGAAGTTAGCTCCAAAAGAAGGTCCACAATTTCACCTATAAATAAAGCCATTGAGGTCACACAATTTATGGTAAGGCTATGCTTCTAGATTTTCGCTTGGCATTATTTCTCTAGCATCAATAATCCCATTTCTACCAACCTTAGAGTTGAAGCTTTCAAGTGAGAAAATGACCCATCCTTTATTATGGATGTGGAGCCCATCTAAATACATCAAAACATCATCAAGGTGTTGTATGAAATATTTCCATTGGTGTAATAAAATATTCATTGTTATTTTATTGTATTCTATGCTTTAAATGTCAGATGTTGGTTTTGTTTCTAGTATCTTGTTTATTTCATAGGATAAGTTATGGAGTGGCATGCTTGACTTATGCGGTTTCCTTCTATGTTCTTTTTCTTTGTTGTTTAGTTTATATAACTTTCAAGTAGAGGATTTTGGCACTACTTGATGACAAAATACCACCACACCCTAAAGTATGATAATTTGTTCCAGGAAGAAAGAAGAACAAATGTATAATGTACTTTTACTTTTAGAGCCAAGGCTAATCAATAGCTTTTGCCCTTCATAGTTTTAAACTTTTCAAAGTGATACTATATTTATTATTTTTTTCAATGTTATTGCATATATCCGAATATAGTAGTCTATTTTTTAGATGTTTTGGGTTTTTTGGCGAATTTTTAATCGAAATCCAATTAATTTTTTTTCCAAAATCTGAATTTCGAAGTGTCTAAATCAGTTTTTTGAATGCATAAACAAATTCAACATCCACAAATATCCGTAAAGAACCAAACTTATACAAATTTAACAATTATTATATGCTTTTTCAAAAATTAATCTAAAATTTTACAATATTATGTAAAAAACAAAAACCAAAAAAATATAAAAACATCTCACATTTAAACTACTTCTCTCTAAAACATTGACACCTAGCTAAACCAATTGGATCTCAACTCTTCCTATCATTACAAAGTTGTACACAAAATCTATCAATTTTTTTTATAAACATAGCAAATTTCCATGATTATTAAAACCCTAAATCCTTCTTTGCACATTCAACGTGGATGACACATTTTGATAAGTCACTTTTGCTGTGAAATGGTATTCATTATATCAAAGCATGGTTATTGCTTATGTATACTTGCATACTTGTTGGGCATATTGTGTGCCATGCTAGCTATGCTAACATTCACCTTTATGATTCTTCCTCATTTAGGTTGAAGGTATTGTAATATTATCAATGCTTATAGTTTTTAAGTTGAAGGTATTATAATATTATCAATGCTCAAGGTTCCACGATCTCTACATTTTATAAGGAAACTCATGTCTAAAGTGACAACATACATTGATGTTGAATACACACGTCTCTTTCCCGCTCCAATGGCTTTACACGTATTCTCTTATACCTAAACGTGGAGTAAGATCCCTGTGAGAGGCACACGGTAATAAAAGGAGGCACCAATTATGCATGAAACTTCCTCTTTTCATGATAGTGGTAACGGTAAGAATTTAAGATGGTAAACGGAAGCATTTAATGATATAAATGTTATGGTAGCATTTGGATTTAGAGAATGTGTGTTGTTGATATTGGGTAGAGTTTTATTTACTAGCATTTGTATCAAGAGGTGTAAAGGAATGTCGAGAAGGTAAAAATATTGAGTTTTTTCGTAACTAAATTTTTTGACTTACCTTGGGAGATTAGAAATTACATTTTAATAATACTTTTGTGGGTACTACTGACCCGAGTTGCAACTGAGATTTTACCGTAAAACATTGATGACTAAATACATCAATGACATCCTCGATCAGAGGATCAACTTATCTCTCTTCCCTCGCTCTCTCCTCACCCCTGTCTCTCTCCCTCTCTCCTCCCTCCTCTCCCCCCCTCTCCCTCTCTCTCTCCCTCCTTTCCCCCCCTCTCTCCTCCCTCCTCTCCCCCCCTCTCCCTCTCTCTCTCCCTCCTTTCCCCCCCTCTCTCCTCCCTCCTCTCCCCCCCTCTCCCTCTCTCTCTCCCTCCTTTCCCCCCCTCTCCCTTCTTCCGCGCTCTCTCTTCCTCTCCCTCTCTCTCTCTCCGTTCTTCTTTCCTTCTCCCTCTCCCCCCTTCCTTTTCCTCCTTCCATCTCTCCTCCCCCTTTCCTCCCTCCATATCTTCCTACCTCTCTCTCTCGGCTGGTCACTCTCTAATGAATGAATTTTTTACCACAAAATAACAATTTTTTTCTTATTTTGACAAATTGTTTTGATTGAATATCTAATTTTTATGATTATAAGTTCCAATACTTCTTTTGAATTTAGTCTTTAACTTTAATACCATTTATTAAAATATTAAATTATTTAGTTAATTTATCCAAAAAAAATAAAATAAAAAATACAAGATTAAGATAAATAATATAATGTAGTAATTAAAATCATTAAATATAAGTTATAAATCCATAAGTGCTATAGTGTATAAATTGACTTTTTATTTATATTCTAAAATAAGATAATTATATTTATATTGCTATAGTGCAAATCAATTTAATTATTCTTTTTTGTATATGTGTTTTAGTTTTATGTTTATGTTTTGCCGAGCGTGATAGTCATTGTTTCTTCTTGTTGCAAATTGTATTTTCTTAAAAGATATCTCATTGGTTTTTATGGGGCAATTTTGCTTAATCCTTTGTAAGAGATTCTGGTAGTGAGAAGGGAAAGGTACAATTAATGGTATTATGTATTTATGAAATAAATATATTTTCATTTTTATTGTTCATTGATCACCCGTTTTGATAAAACACTTATCAATTTTCATTCTGTATATTATTATTTAAATCTACTATTCAAAAATATATATTTAATTATTCATTTAATTTTGTATATGTGTTTTAGTTTTATGTTTATATGCAAAGTATGCTATATAATTTTTATAAAAATATAATAAATTGTTTTTTAATATATTTTTATAAAAATATAATAAATTCTATTTGTAATGTAATTATAAAATTATGTCGGAATAAAGTTTTAAATTTAACCATTAATTAAATTATTTATAGTTTTTTTTTGTTATAATAGCACAATATATTTATGGTCGAGCATAGCATTTACCTATTTTGATATAACTTGCAATGCATCATTTATAAATATGAAGTGATTTATGTTTTCCGAAATAGAATTCATGATACACTATAAGGATACACTACGTCTGTAATAGCAAGAACCAATTATCTCGCAAATTGGGGGAAAGAACGGAATGGCTGTGCGGCTCTTCATCCACGGCTAGGGTTTCCCTAGCCGCTGCCTCCTCTCCTGCGCAGAGCCGAGCTTGGCTGGATCGCAGGCTGCTCCTCGTTCTCAGCGCGGGGTTTGTTGCCGTTTTTTTATTTTTCAGCGTGGGATTTTGCTGCCATTTTCTTCAGGTTTTCTTCAGTGTGGAGTTCTCTCAGGAAATGGGCTCTCATGCCCAGCTCGCCGCTTTCAAGGCCCTTGTTCAAGCTGCCACTCCTCATCCAGCCTCTCATTCTTCTTCCAAGTTCGTGAAAAAGATGGACGAGATCCCTTCTCTAGAGCTCTCTCATTCGGATCCATGCCAGAAAGCTCTCACCCTCTATGAGCAAGTCCTCATTGGCAAGTTCACAGGGTTGTGGCCCAGCCCTAAGGCGGTGGAGATCTGGATTGCAGAACATTGGAACCCTCTGCTGCAAGGTCAGGTCTCTCTCTTTGCAGCCGGTCGAGGGTTGTTTGTATTCCTGTTCTCAAATAAAGAAGAAAGAGATCTTGTCTTCCGTTCGGGCCCTTTCTTCATGGGCTCGAGAGGTCTGTTCTTAGCCCCTTGGTCTCTGGGGTTCAACCCAGAAGCAGAGATCACTGCCGCTCGAGTCTGGGTAAGACTCCCTAACCTTCCTCTTCATCTTTGGGGGAAAAGTACTTTGATTGACATTGGTAATAAGCTAGGCCGCTATCTAGATACTGCAGAACCAAAAGGGGGTCAGTATAGATGTGCCTGTATCTGCGTAGAGGTGAATCTAGAGAAAGGGCTTTCGGAGGCCCTAAAGCTCACTTTAGGAGAATGGAGCCACATTCAAGAACTAGATTATGAGCAGATCCCCTTTAAATGCAACTTCTGTCATGTATACGGCCACTTCGCTAAAAGATGCCCCAAGCTTGCAGAACCACAGAAACCAGCAAATCCCCCAGCTACCAATGATACAGAGTTCCAGACGGTTTCTAATCGTCACCGTCCTCCCCGGCGAAAGGAGCATCAAGCGTCTTAGCAAAATCCTCCTGCAGAGGTTCCACGGCCGGAAAACAAAAATAGTTTTGCAGTACTTCAAGAAGATGAAGCACAAGAACCTGAAGTTGCAACTGTCCAGGGTCAGGGCAACTCTGGCCCCATTGGCTCCTCGGCGGTAGCTGAACAAGTTTCTCCAAAACCGGCTTCTCCAGGTTCAAAAAAAGATCCTAGCATTTTGATTCGCGAGACTCCAGCTCAGGCAGGACCGGCATCCTTGATCCCTTCGCTACAGGGAACCTCCGACTCCGAAGACTTTTCAGCCCCTTCTCCTCCCCTCACTAGACGACGAAAAACAAATAAAGAACGAAGTGAAAAGGAAGCAGCCTCAAACATCACCGCAGGCTCCCAGAAGAAATTGGATCCTTTCATTAAGGGGCACTCCTATCCGCCTGTTTAATGTTTTGTTTCTGTATTCTTTTTTGCTCACAATTCGTGAGAGTCTACTCCTGCAAGCAGTCATTTTCTCGAAATGGCATCAGAAAAATTTGGGATTCACCTCTCAAAGCACTGTTAAGAAGGCTGACTGCTCTAGTAGAGGTCATTAGCCTTATGTTTCAGAATTCCTCTTTGTACGCCTGGCTGGGCAACAACCTTTTTTAATCAATCAAAAAATTTCTCAGTTTTTGTTAAAAAAAAGGATACACTATGTCTGTGTGATTTTGTAAAATTGAAGTTGCAGAAGAACAATTTATAGTGTATTCTGATTTCTATTTCGGAAAACATAAATCACTTCATATTTATAAATGATCCATTGCAAGTTATATCAAAATACATAAATGTCATGCTCGACCCAGGATCATTTGATATCTCCTCCATTTGATATCTTTTCAAGTCATATTTACTACATTGTACAAAACTTTTCTTAAAACTTTGCCAAGAGGAAAAATTTGACAATCACTTCAAGATCCATAATAAGCTTAGGACTTTGTTGTTTATTTGTTCTGTATTCAGTTGAAGATCCATCTTTGAAAAGAAAACATTATATATAGAAATGACAATTTTAACATTACCAATTTTTAGACTATGTATATTTAATAGTCAATATATTTGAAAATAAAACATTATATATAAAAATGACTTGATTTTAACATTTTTGTTTTATGTTTTTTTGTTAAAATTTAGCTCAAGTTGTGGTTCTAGGTTTGTTCGAATTACAAAATCTAGATACACAAAAGATATTTGAAAAAAAAAACTAAATCCATTTTTACAATCAACATTACAATTACAATTTAAATAATGAAAATCATAATTTTTAACAAATACTAGACCAATTTTTTTTTGTAATAATAATGAAAAACACTCAAAATCATATAAAAATAACTTACTCCTACTTATGAAGACATTGAATTGAATGAAATGGACAAGGACGTCGGTGTCCATATTCCCGTTTACAAGTTAGAATTACAGAAAAGCACTAGTGGGCAGATCAGTCATTATTTTAGAGCTCATAATGAAAACAAAGTGTTGTAGCAACTACCAAACTCCACAGATATAATCTTGTATCTTAATGAAAGTGTTAACTGGGTAAAGGCTCTTAAAGACAATATACCCTTATAGCAAGATTAATGATGTGCCTGGATTTGTCCAGAGTCACATTTTGCTTTCTTCAAAGTAAGTAATTATATTAACGTCCTAGAAATCTCTGTATTGTTCCATTTGTTTGTAGCTAACTTTGATCAATCTTAAACATACCAGAGAGACACACTATTGACAATGACATAATATTCGGACATATTGAGAAGGCCATATCCAGACATGCTGATTGTAGGCAATCTCAGCGTGACTGTAGGAAATTTTTGTATAAAGTTGTGTCTCCTAATTCAATTAATATTAATTCAAGGCAAACAATCCTTTCCTTTTTTCACATGGTATCAGAGCAGGGAATGATACTCTGCCTCTGGTAGTTCTCTGCCTTTCTTTTTGCCTTCTTTTCGTCGTTTCCATCATCATGGCAAACGAGCAATCTTCTAATGGAGGCAGGCCTGCTGCTACCAATCCATATTCCAATCCCTTTTTTCTTCATCATTCCGATCATCCAGGAATGCTGCTTGTTTCCAAACCTCTTGACGGGGATAATTATTCGACATGGTGCAGAGCCATGACGATTTCTTTGAATGCCAAATCCAAGTTGGGTTTCATAGATGGAACAAGCACAATGCTGTCTACCACAGCCAAACCAAACGACTATGCTGCGTGAAAAAAATGCAACGATATGATTCTCTCCTGGATTCTCAATTCTCTCACACAGGATCTTGCAGAAAGTGTTATTTTTTCGACCACAGCCCAGGGGGTATGGGAAGACCTTCAATATCATTTTTCTCAAAGCAATGCCCCTCGCATTTTTCAGATTGAGAGGGATATTGCTTGTCTTGCTCAAGATCAGATGATTGTTACGGCTTATTACACAAGATTGAAGTAATTATGGGATGAACTAGGATCCTAGAATGACACCGTTTTCTCTTGTGGGGCGGACCACAAGAGACGCAGATTGATGCAATTCCTCATGGGACTTAATGAGTCCTATAGTGCAATCCGAGGGCAGATTCTATTGATGAATCCACTACCAGATGTTTCCAAGGCTTACTCCTCCACTGAACAAGAAGAGAAGCCACGAAGTCTAGGCGCTGCACGTGAGACAACAGAAAACTCAGCCATGGCTGTCCGAAGGGCTGAACCAGTGGCTCTAGCTGTTCGACATGGACAAGGTTCCTCCTCTTCTTGTTCCACCTCATCTACTCGAAAACCTTTGCATTGCTCTTATTGTGACTGTGACCATCATGCACGAGAAACATGCTGGAAATTGAATGGGTATCCGCCAAAACATCCCAAACATGCATCCAACAAATCCAATCAAGGAAGCTCCTCTTTTAAACGCAACCATAGCCATCAATCTTCAACCAACAATGTCAAGGAGGGTCCAGTAATTACAGATGTGTCGTTGGTGACACATGGGCTCTTTGATTTGCAACTCCAGCAAATCTTGTCTCTCATACAGGGCAAAGGGACTACACAACTTGCCAATCCTAAAGCTAATGCTGCTACTGCTTCTTCAGGTTTGTCACAAGCACTGTTGCGCCTCCATCAATTAGTTATTAATAGTGGTGCAACAGACCACATTACTTCATCTCCAACTTCACTTGTCAATAGACGTAAGAACACTCTGTTGCCGCCAGTTGCTGTGCCAAGTGGAGAACAGGCTCCCATTACATCCATTGGGAATTTACCTTTGAGTTCAACTATTACTTTAAAAAATGTGCTTGGTGTGCCATCTTTTAAGGTGGATTTAATGTCTGTGAATCGAATTACCAGAGACCTCCGTTGTTCAGTAACTTTCTTCCCTTATTGGTGTATTTTGCAGGACTTGAGGACGAAGAAGACGATTGGTTTGGGTAAAAAACGAGACGGACTTTATTACTTGGTTGCATTAGCATCAGAGAAGTCAAAACATCAACCTCCATCTGCAACAACCACTTCCTGCCGTTTACCCAGTTCTCAGGTCACCTCCTCCACTGCTTTGTGGCATCACCGTTTGGGGCATTTATCTTCCTCTAGATTATATTTTATGGCAAAACATTTGCTAAATTTCTCTTCCTAGTCTAATAATGCTTGTGATGTTTGTGCTCTTGCAAAATAGAGTCGACTTCCATTTTTTGTTAGTTCAATTTAATCTGTTAGGCCTTTTGAATTAATTCATTGTGACATTTGGGGCCCCTATAAAATTGCCTCCTTTTCTAGTGCGAAATATTTTTTGACTGTTGTGGATGATTATTCTAGATTCACATGGGTTTTTTCTATGCATCACAAAAGTGAGACACAATATTTACTTGTCAATTTCTTCTCATTTGTCCAAACACAATTCCATATTTCTATAGCTAACATTCGGGTTGATAATGGTGGAGAATTCTTTCCTATGCGAGATTTTTTTAAACAAAAAGGGACCAATTATCAACATTCTTGTGTCTACACCCCTCAACAAAATGGGGTTGTAGAACGCAAGCACTATCATATTCTTGAATCCGCTCGCACATTTCGTTTTCAAGCCCACCTTCCTTTACGTTTTTGGGCAAAATGTGTTTCCACTACCGTTCATATAATCAACCGTTTTCCCACACCACTTCTTTCTCACCAAACCCCCTTTGAAAGACTTTTTGGAAAACTCCCTTCTTATTCTCATCTTCGAGTCTTTGGGTGTCTTGCCTATGCTACTGCTGTACACGTCCCCCATAAATTCGTCCCTCGCACCAAACGTTGTGTTTTTCTTAGATATCCAGTAGGCCCGAAAGCTGACAAACTCTATGACCTTACAACCCATCAAATGTTCACTAGCCGTGATGTTGTTTTTCATGAAACCATCTTTCCCTATGAGTCCATTCCATCCACTTCCACAACTTTAGTCCTTGTCCTTCCTCTTTCTGTTTCCGACACCTATCACCAACTGGATTTTTCCCCACCAGTCCAACCACTCTCACCACCCGATACAATTTCTTCTTAGCCACCAACTGCTGGTCCTCCTCCCAAACCCCTTTTACGTTGTTCTCACCGATCTCGTCACCCTCCCACGGCTTTACGTGATTATGTCTGCAACCAAGTGACGTCTCCCAACCATTTGCCGACTTTGTCCTCAGGTCCACAAGAAGGTACGTGATATCCCCTTTGCAATTTTGTCTCTTATCATCGTTACTCACCACAACATTACTCATTTACTGCTGCTTTCAGTCAAGATATTGAGCCTACATCTTATACCGAAGCAACTTCTCATTTCCATTGGCAAGAAGCTATGCAATCTGAATTGGCCGCTTTAGAAGCCAACAACACTTGGTCCCTCACTTCCCTTCCTCCTGGTAAGAAGCCTATTGGTTGTCGTTAGGTTTACAAAATCAAAAGGCATTTGGATGGAACTATAGAGCGTTACAAAGCTCGTTTGGTTGCAAAAGGTTACACACAATTGGAAGGTATAGATTACCATGATACTTTTTCTCCCACTACTAAAATGGTTACTGTTCGTTGTTTATTGGCTTTAACAGCTGCCCAGAATTGGTCACTTCACCAACTTGATGTCCACAATGATTTTCTCCATGGTGATCTTCACGAAGAAATTTATATGTCTCCACCTCCTGGTCTTCAGCGACAGGGGGAGAATCTAGTGTGTCGCCTCCACAAGTCGTTATATGGCTTAAATCAAGCTTCACGACAATGGTTTGCCAAGTTCTCTATAGCTATCCAAGCTGCTGGATTTGTTCTATCCAAAGCAGATTATTCGTTATTCACATGCCGAAAAGGCAAGTCTTTTACAACATTGTTGATAT
Source organism: Pseudotsuga menziesii (assembly GCA_001517045.1). Taxonomy (NCBI): domain Eukaryota; kingdom Viridiplantae; phylum Streptophyta; class Pinopsida; order Pinales; family Pinaceae; genus Pseudotsuga; species Pseudotsuga menziesii. The sequence goes on from LPNX010632479.1 coordinate 298,187, forward strand.
ATGTCAATGACATTCTCATTACGGGTAATGATGTTAATGCCATATTAACTCTCAAGCAATTTCTACATAGTCGTTTTTGGATTAAAGATTTGGGTAATTTGAAGTATTTTCTGGGCATCAAAGTTTCTCGATCAAAGAAAGGTATTTCCATTTTGCAACGAAAATATACTTTGGAAATTCTAAAAGATGGCAAACTTTTAGGTTCTAAACCTGTGAACTTTCCCATGGAGCAAAACGTAAAACTCTCGGATTCAGGGGAATTGCTTAAAGATCCATCTCAGTATAGGTGACTTGTTGGACGCCTAATTTATTTGACAATTACCCGACCAAACATCACTTATTTGGTCCATGTGCTAAGCAGATTCGTGCATGCACCACGCTAACCACACATGGAAGCTGCCTTGTGTTATTTGAAAAGCAATCCAGGACAAGGTTTGTTTTTCCCTTCTCAGAATGATTTGTCTTTGCGAGCCTCTTCTGATTCGGACTGGGCTGGTCATCCAATATCTCGTAGATCCACTACGGGTTATTGTGTTTTTCTGGGATCCTCTTTGATTTCCTGGTGGACAAAGAGGCAGAAAACCGTATCTCTCTATTCAACAGAAGCCGAATATAGAGCCATGACAGGTACATGCTGTGAATTATCCTGGCTACGCTCATTATTGACAGATTTGAGAGTATTGCATCTAAAGCCAACATTGATGTATTGTAATAACATAGCTGCCTTACATATAGCAGCCAATCCCGTCTTCCATGAAAGAACCAGACATATAGAGATCGATTGTCATTTTATTTGTGACAAAATACAAGATGGCTCGATTGTAACCAAACATGTTGCTTCAACAAATCAACTTGCAGATGTGTTCACTAAGCCATTGGGAAAAGAAATTTTCTCAACTATGATACGCAAGTTGGGAGTTCTTGACATTCACTCTCCAACTTGAGGGGGAGTGTTGAGAATGACATAATATCCGGCGGAAATATCCGGACATATTGAGAAGGCCATATCCAGACATGTTGATTGTAGGAAATCTCAGCGTGATTGTAGAATAGGTCAGCGTGATTGTAGGAAATTTTTGTATAAAGCTGTGTCTCCTAATTCAATGAATATTAATTCAAGGCAAACAATCCTTTCCTTTTTTCACACACACAAGCTAAGAAGACACAGTCTACCGTTGAGATCTAAGGGCGCTATATAAATGAGATTTTAAATCATCAACCTGGTTCAACTTTTGGTCTGAACAAACTATTTTAATAAATAGGACATATTACTTCTATCAATGCTAAGCATCAACAAATATTTTACAGATTGATTATATTATATTTGTCCATGCCAAGGCCAGCTTACTTCCAAAGAAAAACAAAATACACATACTTAAGATTGCTCTAAAGATGACAGACTCTCTAAATTAGATTGAATAGATTGAAGAAGACTAAGGAAGTAAAGGCACATTCCCATGATGCCCTTGTACAGTCCTACCCAATGGATTCAATAGTTGTAAACAGGAATATGGACACCGACGTCCTTGTCCATTTCATTCAATTCAATGTCTTCATAAGTAGTAAGTTATTTTATATGATTTTGAGTGTTTTTCATTATTATTATAATTTTTTGTCGTCTAGTATTTGTTAAAAAATTGTGATTTTCATTATTTAAATTGTAATTGTAATGTTGATTGTAAAAATGGAGTTATTTTTTTCTTTTCAAATATCTTTTGTGTATCTAGATTTTGTAATTCTAACAAACCTAGAACCACAACTTGAGCTAAATTTTAACTTAAAAATCACAAAACAAAAATGTTAAAATCAAGTCATTTCTATATATAATGTTTTCATTATGAGCTCTAAAATAATGACTGATCTGCCCAATGTGCTTTTCTGTAATTCCAACTTGAGTCTAAATGTATACTATATGCTAATGACAAAGGGTGTTTTCTATGCTACCCATTTTTCCATATATGTGATTTTTGAGATTCAGGAAACCATTTCCTTCACACCCAAAACATTGCATGTATCTTCTAGATAATCATTCCGAGTGTATGAAAGGGAGCTAATCTCATTCAAACCAGATAATTTAGTTTAGATCAACATGCTTGAAGAGAAAATTGCAGCTTTTTGTCCAATATAGTGCAAAAACTAGGGGACTCTGCTTTCCCATTGCCAGTATACATGCTTCAGGGTGTAAAACAGTATGAGGAGAGGACAAAACTGCCACATACTTCTGCATAAATCTTTCTCGACTAGGAGGCAGTATACTAAAGAAGTCACGGTGAATGATATTTTGAATAAACATGATGAAAATTTTACTGTGGAGACAATTTAGAAATGTAAACAAATTGTTATGAATGATTAAATATTTGATGTGATTTTCAAGACCTAAGAGACCTATTACATAGAGCAAGAGAGGATGTACATGAGCTACAGTTTGAGTGGCGAAGGGATTTTGAATTGCTAGGTAAGTTACAGGCAGACAACTCTACAGTCAGATAGCATTGATAGGGGATTATTGTTTTTTGAACATTGTAATCTATACAGTAAGTTACTATAGGAAATTGTAAATAAGCTCTGAATGTTGTTTGCATACTGTAGGCAATGAGTTCATATTAAGACATTAAAACTACATTTTTTGTGTATTTGACATGGCTAGTTGATAATTAGTTCATAAGAAGTGACATGTGACTTTGTCTCTAAAACATTATTTTTACATAGAACCGAGATAACAAGAATCGTATCTGCCTCCTTCAACAGAAGTCGTTATATATATTCTGAGTTTCAAAGCCTATCAGCTTTACCATCTTTCGATAAAAGCAGGGGGCACTTAAATCTTTCAAGGAGAAAGCAGCACAACACGGGGCTGCCTATGATAGAAACCCTTCCCATGTCTTTCTTCACATCTCTTGTTTTGCATGAGTTCTTGTTGCTGTTGTTGTTGATAACCACACCATCTTCTATATTGAACTTCCACTCGCTCTCCCACTGGGGCTACATGCATGTAGAAAACAAAACACTAGCGCTGCAATGCAAAAAAACCCATTGAATTCCATGCTCAATATTTAACATATATGAGTAACCCTATAAATCACATATACAGATAAATACACACTATCAACTATTGTTATCAAACAAATCTATTGTTCTTGTTGCAGATCAAGACCAAACAAATGTGTTGTTCTTGTGGCAGATCAATACGTTGGGGAAATTATTGGTTTCTTTTGATCAGTAAATGATTTTTGAGAGGGTTGTGACCATAGCCAGAAAAATCCTCCTTTTCACACGCCAAATCTGTAGGAATCATTAGAGAGAATTTGAGGTCAAAAATGGGCCTCTTAAGAGATGTACTACGAAAATATAAGATATATTAAAATATTATGAGTTAGGGGTTTTATGGGGTAGGTATATATGACAACTCATCTCCTACACTACTTT
>LPNX010632479.1:301812-312192 GCA_001517045.1 Pseudotsuga menziesii
AAAGTGGGAATCCATATAATCTGTTTTCCCTGAAACAGATCAAACATACAATACGAACAGATAGAATAAAGCCTGAGTGTTTTCAGAACATAGTTTAATTCGACACACCATGGTACAGAATAAAGCCTGAGCGTTTTAACTCCATGCCGCCATGGTACAGAATAAAGCCTAAGCGTTTTAACTCCATGCCGCCTTCTTTCATCTTTGTCGGATCAGGGGATACTAACCGGAAATTTTAACCATGGAAATTTTAACTCGCTAATCACCATGCGACACTTGTCAAAATGTGAATGGGTAGGGAGACGAAGAATCTTTTGAGACTACGTCTCCACAGAGAAAACGCCTTCGACATAATTAGTGTATTTGTGTGAGTTTAATACTTACAAACATGTGTTATTTATAGGGAGGCTATTGGTTCAATTTTGGTGGAGGGGTGGGGCTGCACATATTGATGTTTGGGTACACAGGGTACTCCCAAAAGACTGAACACCTTCAGCAACCGCTTCACACAAATAGATCACAGATCAACACACCGATGTTTGTCACGTGGTTAAAACCCTTGAGAGGGAAACAATCCATGGCCCCAACCAAATAGCTACTTGGAGCAATTTATTATGCAAGAAAGAAAGTTACATATGAGCTTCTGATAATCTATCAACTAGCCAAGGACCCTCTATGCTCTTTAAATAGAGATCATAGACCAATTGGGTGCTAAGCCACGGATCAATGGTAGGTATGATCTAAGAGAAGTTGAACCGTCGAATCACTCTATGTCTAGAACATATCGTGACCGTCAGATTAGAATATTTACAAATGCATATTAAAGAAACACACTTTTACCTAACAGATATATTACACAAGTTGATCTTAACTAACTCCTAAGTGTCTAAATATCCTAACATCCCCCCATTAGAGCCTATCCCCTCTTAAGGACACATTCCTGAACTCCTAACATAGACCGAATTTTAGAAAACTTCACTTCTGTAAGAGACTTGGTGAAGATGTCTGCAACTTGATCATCTATAGGGCAATAGAGAACTTCAATAACATTATCATGAACAAGATTCCTGATGAAGTGCATGTGTAGCTCAATGTGTTTGCTTCGCTGATGTAGAATTGGATCTTTGGCAAGCTTGATGGCACTTTGATTGTCGCACCAAAGTGGAGTAGGCTGCTGCTGCTCAAATCCAAACTTTGAAAGGATCTGACGAAGCCATAAAGCTTCCTAACTAGCATTAACTGCGGCTCGATATCCTACTTCTGCTGAAGAAAGAGCAAGAGATTGTTGTTTCTTACAATCCCAAGTGACAGGTCCAGATCCCAGACTGAAAACATAACCTGTAGTAGACTTTTGATCATCAGGATTGCCCGCCCAATCTGAATTAGTGAAACCAACCAACAAAGGTTTCCCCCCTGTACTATAATGAATCCCAAACTGAATTGTACCTCGAATATATCGAAGTATTCTTTTTGCTGCTTTCCAGTGACTTTCATGAGGAGTTTGCATATAACGGGAAACACGACCAACGACAAAGGAAAGGTCAGGACGGGAATGAGTCAAGTATAAAAGACTACCAACAAGCTGATGATACAAGGTGACATCTACTTCAGGGGAAGTACAAGTGGCACAAAGTTTGACTCCAGACTGAAAGGGAGAAGGGGTTGGTTTACAGTCTTCCATGTGGAAGTGATGAAGAAGGTCACAAGCATACTTAGATTGGGAAAGAAATATTCCTTCTTTGGTTTGCAAGACTTGGAGACCAAGAAAATAATGCAAATGTCCTAAGTCTGACATTTCAAAATTTTGCTTCAGACTGGATTTCACATGGGTTATAAGTTTAGGGTCACCACTAGTAAGGATAAGGTCATCAACATAAAGAACAAGTATGATGAGATGGTTTCCTACTTTCTTGGTATAGACATTGGGGTCAGAATGGCATCTAGAAAAACTAGTGTCAAGGAGAAAGCTATCCATTTTGGCACACCAAGCTCTAGGAGCTTGCTTAATGCCATAGAAGGATTTCTTAAGGAGACAAACAAGGCTAGAGTTATTCTGAACATATCCAGGAGGTTGTTCCATGTAAATTTCCTCATGTAAATCACCATGTAAGAAGGCAAACTTGACATCCATTTGATGGACTTCCCAGTTATGTAAGGCTGCAAGGGAAAGAACAAGGCGGATGGAGTTCATTTTTGCTACAGGGGCAAAGGTTTCATTGTAGTCAATCCCTTCAACTTGGGAAAAACCTTTGGCAACTAACCTTGCCTTAAGTCTTTCAACACTTCCATCTGATGCATACTTAGTTCTATAGACCCATTTACATCTGACAAGTTTTCTTCCTTTTGGAATGGGAACAAGATCCCAAGTATCGTTCGCCATTAAGGAACGATATTCTTCATCCATAGCTGCATCCCAATCTGGATTTCCTGAAGCTTCTGCAAAAGTTTCTGGATCACGATTCTCAGAAACTTGAGCCAAAAGAGAAGAGGCTCGCTGAAACTGAGAACATGTTCGACGTTGATCTCTAGGATCACCAGCTGCTTCACATGTTGAACGGACCTATCGAGGAAGTATTGGTGCTGGTGCAATTAGAGGAACATGAGTAGGTGGAGGTGGATTTTCATCATCACTGTCATCATCAGAAACTGGAGTTGGAAACCTGTCAAGGAAGCTGGAAGAAGAAGAAGAAGAAGGCACAATCGTCGAATCAGGCTCGTAGGCCAAAGATGGCACACCTGCTAAGTTAGGCTCATAGGCCAAGATATTTTCATCAAATTTAATATCTCTTCTAATGAATATATCATGAGAATGTGGCTGAAGAAGTCTATAACCTTTTACATCTTCAGAATATCCAACAAATATGCACTTTTCACTTTTAGGCTGCAATGCTTTCCATTTTTCATTCGGAATGTGAGCCCATGCTTCACAACCAAACACACGAAAGTGACTTACATCTGGTTTAATTTTACTCCATGCTTCTTCCAGTGTTATACCTTGTAAAACTTTAGTGGGTGTGTGATTAACTATGTAATTTGCACAATTTATGGCCTCAGCCCAATATTGAAGACTTAGTCCCTTCAAATTGGATCATACAATTAGCCATTTCTTTTAAAGTGCGGTTCTTTCGTTCAGCTACACCATTTTATTGAGGTGTATATAGAATAGTGTGATGTTGTTGGATTCCTTGTTCAGTGTAGAAAGTAGTGAACTTGTTGTTAACATATTCTCCTCCATTGTCAGACCTTAACTTAATAATTTGATGACCAAATTGTTTTTCAACAAGGGCCTTGTAGGCCAAGAACATGTTAAATACTTCGCTCTTAAGTTTTAGGAAGTAAACCCAAGTGCCTCTAGAGTAGTCATCAATGAAAGTTAAGAAATATTTGAAACCAGAAAAGAAAGCAGATGGAAGAGGACCACACAAGTCACTATGCACAAGCTCCAAAGGAATCGAGGCATGCCAAGAGGCACGTTTGTCAAAACTGTCCCGATGATGTTTTTCGAGTACACAACCGGAACAAACACCATCCTTGCAAGATACCATTGGAACACCAGTCACCATATTGTCTTTACATAGTTGTTGCAATGAGCGATAATTTAAGTGACCAAATCGCTCATGCCAAAGTTTGCTCAAGTTATCACTATGAGCAACAAAAACTGAAGGAAAAGGTGATGATCCAAAGTTGTTAAATTTGTACAACCTGGTAATATCATCAACAGTTCCAGTAGTAATGACATTTTGAGGATTTTTAAAATCCTTGATTACAACTTGGTGAAGTGTAAAAGTCACAGTTTTACCTTCACCTGAATGAGTAATTTGATAGACTGATAATAAATTGCAGGAAATTTTTGGAACACATAGTACATCACTAAAATGACCATTTTCTACTGGAATTGTTCTAGATCTTACAACACTTACAGATCTATCATCACCAACAAATATTTGTTTGGTGTTACATTCATGCATAGTAGAAAATATGGCTTGATCCTTAACCATATGATAAGATGCTCCAGAATCAATAAGCCATTCATTTGAAGTAGAAGAAGAAGATGCAGTATAAGAGTAACCAGAAACACAAAGTGCATGTCCATGAGAGTTAGATTCTGAAGATGAATCTATGCTGATGTGGTGCTTCTTCATTGCTGCTTCCAAGGCTGCCATCTTCTTGAAACACTTAGATTCATCATGATTATCTTTCCCACAAAATTGCAATGATGCTCAGTCTTCTTTCATTTTTGGTTGGATCCTTTGTCATTTTTTAAAGAAAGAGCTGACTGAGAGGGTTTGGGACTCTTGTTATTTGGCTTATTATTGCGAAAATTCTATTTCTTGGGAGGCTTGGACTTTTCTTTCTGTTGGGACAATAAGGCTTTCACAGATGTCTCTGCATTGTTAATTATTCCAAGATGAATGAGCATATCTTGCTCTCTAATTAAGATATCATAAAAGGATTCAAGACTAGGCTCTTGATAGCTAGCTGTAGTTAAGGATTCTTTCATGGAGTAGAATGTAGATACAAAAATAGAATATGCAAGTCCAAGTTTGGAAAGAATATAATAAATACATTATTTGTCTTCTTTCTTAATCTTGCATTTTGCACATAAGAGTCTAAGAGTTTTATACTCAGATAAATAGTCTTGAATGCATGAAAAATCATTTGGATTCAAGGAAAACAACTCATTATCAAGTTGATGACCCCAAATTTCATTGTGTTTACCAAACACAGATTCCAACTTTTCCTAAGCTTTATCAGGTTCATCAATTCCAGATATGTGGAATCGCAAATCAGTAGAGATTGACATCCCAATCAATCCACGAGCTTCATCACATCTATTTGCCCATTTAATTTTCTTATCGTCATCAGTGGGTTCTGTTTCTTTCCTTGAGGTTATCCTGAAAAGTCCCCTACTTTGTAGAACATCTTCCATACGAGATTTCCATGAGAAATAGTTAGAACTTGTAAGTATAATATCACAAGGGGCAGCCATACTGTAAAATAATGGTTGAAAAAATAGAAACTAACTATCTGGTTGCAAATAACTCAAAAAAATACGCGGTTTAAAAAAAAACAACACTGAAAACTGATTCTGGATGATGAAGTTATGCTTGATCAAATAAAATGTTGAAGATGTCCCCAATAGTGACGTGGCAGATATTAACTTGACCAACTAAAAAAAAGAACCCCCATCTTCTCAAGATCAACCTTTGACAATCACTTTACAATAAAGTTGCTTTGAAGTGAATCGCTTTTGTAAAATAAGTGAGGTTCACTTTTACAATAATGTTACTTTTAAATAATGCAGCAATAAATTAAAAGACTTAAGTGACTCACTTTTTATTTTATTTTATTTATGTGAGATATACTTTTACAATAAAGTAACTTGAAAATAGAAATTGCATGCATTAAAAGTAACTTGATAAGACTTGAACTCAAGACTTATCAAGGTGTAAAGCAACTTTGAACCAAGTGTGCTAAGTTTAAAAGGTACATAAAAGTATGGAATGAGGAAGGGGGCTTTTCTTCTTTTACTCTTATTTCTCATTTTTCGTGCTTGCTTTCTTTTCCTGCAAATCACAAAAAAAACAAAAAAAAAACATTTTTTACACAATGGGGTTAAATCTTGGTTAGCTTATCCGGAAAGTCTATGTTTTCAAGTTTTCTCATTGTTTCTGATTTGTCGTGATTGCACAAGGTGCATGGCAAAGAGCATACGTAGCCGAGAAGACAAGAAAAAAAACTTTCCCTTGCTGTTTTTGATTCGCCGCGATCGCGCAAGGTGCACGACAAAGAGCATACGCAGTCAGGGAAAACAATAGTCTGAGACTAAAACATAAAATATCTAATAATAAACTAATAAAATATGAGAGATTTAAAAAAAACAAATCCGTCACTGTAACATTATACATTCAGATTTGCCGAAATTGGTGTTTTTGGAGCAAACGGAAACGATTTTCGGTGAAATGAAAACTATTTTCCAATGGAAACGGTGCTTCGGACACAATGGAATAGCTCCCACAAGCCAAAAATGCACAGAAAATCCAGAACTAGAAACCCTTTTAAAGTTTCGGCAACATCGATTCTAGATCTTGATCAAAACCGAAAGTGGCTCTTCATAAAAGCTCTAATACCATGTTCGGGTACACAGGGTACTCCCAAAAGACTGAACACATTTAGCAACCGCTTCACACAAATAGATCACAAATCAACACATCGATGTTTGTCACGTGGTTAAAACCCTCAAGAGGGAAACAGTCCACGGCCCTAGCCAAATAGCTACTTGGAGCAATTTATTATGCAAGAAAGAAAGTTACATATGAGCTTCTCATAATCGATCAACTAGCAAAGGACTCTCTATGCTCTTTAAATAGAGATCATAGACCAATCGGGTGTTAAGCCACGGATCAATGGTAGGTATGATCTAAGAGAAGTTGAACCGTCGGATCACTCTATGTCTAGAACATATCATGACCGTCAGATTAGAATATTTACAAATACATACTAATACATACTAAAGAAACACACTTTTACCTAACGGATATATTACACAAGTTGATCTTAACTAACTCCTTAGTTTCTAAATATCCTAACAATTGATTTGTCATAGTTAAGATAAATGGGTAGGCATCTCTTTCATATGAAGTCTCGGCCTAGGCTGACCTACCTTGATATGAAGTCTCCACCCAGGCTGACCTATGAGTTACTGGTATATGTGGCTACGAAGTTGAATTTGTTCTTCAACAAATTTTTAAGCAATTTAATCAAAATTTTGGTGTATATTTATGTTTTGACCAATGAACACTTTAGAGCTTGGCCACTTTTTGAGGCACTCTTGGAACCTTATGTACATTGTTCACTTGATGGCGACACGACTTATTACGGCTAAATGTTAAAATTACGGTTGTGTTGAAAGGTATTTGTAATTTTGTAAACAACATGTTTGTAATTTTGTAATTTAATGTCTCGATTGGATTTTATGTGTTTTGGTTGGATTGACTTCACAAGAGAAACAATCATTTTTTTGTATTATTTACGGCATACTTTAAGAAGCTATAACAAGGAATCATTTTTAGGGCAAAGTTTTTGAAGCTCCAGATACATTGGATAGCATGGAAAAAGACAAAGCAAAAAGTGGTGCTTGCACATGTTAACTTGACTTATCAGGTATATGGAAATTGTGTTATTATTTTACCCAACTTTTGTACAATGATTCTACATGAGATTTATGATATTGGTTTTTGTGCCAAAAGGTGCTCTATAGCCGAATATGCGGGAGATCTTGTAACGTTACATAACGTTATTTTTATTAATAAAAAATAATTCTTTTAATTATAGTCCAAAATAAATGTCGCAAGAAAAACAACCTAATATGGGGGAGATGTTGTAATCTTCCTACCTAACAAAACAATAAAAAAATAAAAATTTAATTATTCGCAAAAAAATATGCGGGTCACAAAAAACACAATATGGGGGAGATGTTGTAATGTTCCTACCTAGCAAAATAATAAAAAATAAAAAATTTAATTATGAGCAAAAAAAAGTTCGCCTTACACATGGTTTTAAAACTATGTGCAAGGCCTTCTAAACAACCCATGGTTTTATTGTACATGGTTTACGAAGGCCTTACACATGGTTTTTAACAACCCATGGTTTTATTGTACATGGTTTAGGAGGGCCTTGCAAATGGTTTTAAGACCATGTGCAAGGCCTCCTAAAACACCCATGGTTTTAGGAGGGCTTGCATATGGTTTTAAAACCATGTATGGAGAGATGTTGTAATGTTCATTCCTAAAAAGAAAATAATAATAATAAAAAATATTATATGTCGGCCATAAATAATATTAAATATTAATAATAAAATTATTATATGTGGACCTTAAATAAAAGATGTATATTTTGGTTTGAATCAAATCAATAGCTATATATAGGACACACCAAAGTTGATAGCTCATTGAGTGCAATACTTAAGAATAGGTTTGCACCTCGAGATATTTGATCCCTCTCGGCTCTTGATAGAGCCTAGGATTTGGATCTAGGCTGGTTTAGTTGTTATGCCGAGAGGCGTTCTACATCCCAGTATGGGGGTGATCTTGTAACATTACGTAACGTTCCTTTTGTAAATGTCGGCCATAAAAAATAAATTTTTTAATTATCCTCCAAAATAAATGGCCACAAAAACAACCTAATATGGGGGAGATGTTGTAATGTTCCTACCTAACAAAACAATACAAAATAAAAAAAAATTAATTATCAGCAAAAAAAATAAAATGTCGGTCAGAAAAACAACACAATATGGGGGAGATGTTGTAATGTTCCTACTTAACAAAATAATAAAAAATAAAAAATTTAACTATCCACAAAAAAAATGTCACCTGCAAATTGGAAGTTCTACTCGTAGATTGAAGAAATTTTATTGTTGCATGCTCAAAAGTCTCCATACACATTCGATAATTGTCAATCGAGGGTAGCATACTGCAAGGAACTTGCATCAAAGAAGACAAAAAGTGAAGTAGCTCTCATTGTTGGAGATATCAATTGTAATATCGACCAAGGTAAGTCGGTTGTGTGGTTGACTCCTATTTAAGGTATCATAAATGGTTATAACACAACGTTATGTTTTAAAAACAACTAGTATTAGCAAGAAGTAGAGAGGGTGAAGTAGATTGTTGGTCGACAAGGCCAAATATATTCACTATGGTTAAACATTTGATGAGACATATCATTTAAGAGTCTTTTTTTTTCATTTGGATTGGTAAAGAAACTATTTAAAGTGCCAAGCAATTGAATAAAAATAATTTGGTCATCCCATGAGTTTAATTGTTAAACAAAACCAACTAATATTGTTAGTTGCAATTCAACCAGTTATGCTGAAAATTCACTGCTCATTGTGCCGAGAGGCGCTCTACAACCTAGTATGGGGGAGATCTTGTAATGTTATGTAACGTTCCTCATGTAAATGTCAGTTATAAAAAAATAAAAATTTTAATTATCCTCCAAAATAAATGTCGGTCGCAAAAACAACACAATATGGGGGAGATGTTGTAATGTTCCTACTTAATAAAATAATAAACAAAATAATAAAAAATAAAAAAATTGAATTATCGACAAAAAAAATGTTGGTTGTGCACATGGTTTCAAAACCATGTGTAAGGCCTCCGAAACAACCCATGGTTTTATTGTACATGGTTTAGGAGGTCGTTGCAAATGGTTTTAAGACCAAGTGCAAGGCCTCCTAAACAACCCATGGTTTTAGGAGGGCCTTGCACATGGTTTCAAAACCATGCATGGGGGAGATGTTGTAATGTTCTTTCCTAACAAAATAAAAAAAAATAAAAAATATTATATGTCGGCCATAAATAGTATTAAATATTAATAATAAAAATATTATATGTCGACCTTAAATAAAAGGATGTGTCTTTTGGTCTGAATCCAAAGATTTGATCCTCTCGGCTCTTGATAGAGCCTAGGATTTGGATCTATGTTGGTAGAGTATATCGGTGATAAATATATGTTTGCTGATTTCTACCAAAAAAAAGACTCATAGAGTTCTAATTGACAGAAATGCAAATATTTATTGATCTTGAGCAGAGCATGTTGTCAACGCTGATGCAGAAATGTGATGGCCAATTGACATCGATGATGACAAGCATGATTACATATTTTTCAAGATCACTGGAGAGCCATAGTAGATTCCAAGTACATCTTAACAATAATAGAAACATCCATCTTGGAATAGAGTTTAATGTGACAGTTTTGGCAACTGGGATTTGGTCAGCTTTCAATCATTGTCATATTAATTGCACTGAAGTGGTGCATTCTACATCTCGATATGGGAGATGGAAGAGATGTGTAACTCCTTTCGTGCTCATCCTAGAGATGACACGTGTTTTTTATAAAAAATAATAAAATACTATTAAAAATAACATGTCAACTTAAATTAAATTTAAATTATTTAGATTTGCATATATATAAAACAATATAAATTAGATAAACTAAAACCATAAACATTGGATTACACATTTCCTCAACACTTCTAGTCTAAAAAAAAGGTTTACACCTTGAGATATTTGATCCCTCTCGGTGCTTGGTAGATCCCCTTTTAGATGGATCTATGCTGGTATTACAACCAGTCAACCTTTATGATAATCCATGTCATACTATCAAAGGTATTTTACGTTGCATGTTGTATGATATATTTTCCAATAGGAAAATATATGTCGCTCTAAATAAAGAGTGACCATGAACTGTTCCCGAGGAACTCTATTTACTTTCATAGATAATAATGTTGGTAATAACTCCCAATTCGTTAATCTATTCATGGCTAAGCATTCATTTATACATTCATGTGACGGTTTATTTCACCTTCCGTCCAGCCTTTTC
>LPNX010632479.1:325164-383438 GCA_001517045.1 Pseudotsuga menziesii
TTTTACCAATTATTAAATCAATTACAAAATTGACCGGTCCTCTATGAGGAGGGTCCCACTTGACTTTCTAGGAATTTCTTCCATGCTGCTGCTTCAGTAGTAAGGCCTTCAAAAGCGCATGGCTCCAGGAACTGAACGTTTATGTCAAACTTCTCGACTTGGTTCCTGATGGCCTCGATTCTTGCTGGGCTCAGCCATAGCTGATCTTCTAAAAACTGCAGGCTAACGGCTGCGTGGCTTATTTCATTCTTCAGCACTTGGTCATCAATGGCTTTCACCTGCTGCGTTCTGGCCTCCGCCTCTTGATATCTTTGTTGCAATATTTCCAGAAAGGCTTCATGATCCGGGAACCCCTCCAGCCTGTGCTCAGCCTTTGTTTGACATCGGTTGTACGTGTTCAGAAGCCTTCTGAAATACTCTGAGCATGCTCCCTACGTCTTTTTTACAGCTTTCTTAAAGTCTTCCACAGTACTGATGGCAAACTCTACTAGGCTGTGATCTCTTCTGAGGGTTTGATGATCTTTGGCTGGTAGTTCTCCTGGAATCTCGGCATCATCTTCTGGTCTTGCCATTCTGGCGTTCAAGACCTCAAGAACATCTTGGGACCTGTCTACGAAATAGGAGGAAGTTTCTATGATCTCCTCTAACCTGCTGTCCATCTGAAGAACTTTGCATCTTTCTTCTTCCAGAGCTGTCTGCAGCTGCATCATCTTAGCCTTTTGGACATGGTAAGTTCTTCCTGCCATGTATAACATTATGACATTAATCAATTCGAATTTGCGAACATTGTGTAGCAGTTTATTCATTCTCAAGTGTTTTATGACTGTAATGAAATTAAGACATAAGCCCTTCAGGCTGAAGAATCGAACTAGCATGCAATACTGTGCAATGTGCTATTCTCCTATGTCTAGTATGATAATAATCTGGGCAACAAAACGCATGCATTGCACAGCTCTATAATGCCTTGAGACTAGGGTGCAATATTTCATGACTTGATTTATGTGAAGCATACACAGCTTTGAACAATCTACCACTGTTGCATAATATCAAGCTTATCAACTATGTTTGAGACAGCATTAAATCTACAACATTATGTGACATGCCATTTTCCCAAGATAGCAATACATTGAAGCAAAATATGTACATCATATGCAGAGTGCCATTTAAAGTGAAAGCAGGCCTAGAAACTAATGCATGTATGCACAACCCAAGCATGCCCTAACTAAAAAAAACTAAATCCTGCGCAATACAGTGAGCCACCATCTTGCAGTGCCACTTCTCCTATTAAAATAACTTGCAATGCAAATGTATGGAGCTTAAAAGCAAAGGGCCAAATGTAACTGTCCACAATTCAAATATATCAACGACATGGCGTTATTAAGGATAAAAACGGCAATAGTTCATGCTTCTCGCAGAAAGGTAATTACATCGGTGCGGCT
Organism: Pseudotsuga menziesii; assembly: GCA_001517045.1. Classification (NCBI taxonomy): domain Eukaryota; kingdom Viridiplantae; phylum Streptophyta; class Pinopsida; order Pinales; family Pinaceae; genus Pseudotsuga; species Pseudotsuga menziesii. The sequence goes on from LPNX010632479.1 coordinate 326,604, forward strand.
AGAGACTGCGGGCATAAACATTCCTTTTCTGCATACGAGTCTTTCATCCAACCAAGCTATATTCAAAATGCAATACTATAGCAGCGCAGCCCTCAAACCGCCTAGGGTTTCAGAGAAACAAGACCGACGGACGACGCGGAACGGCACGGGCGAGAAAATTGGGGTTCGACAACCAGGTAAACGGAAAGGAAAAAGAAACACTAGTGGAGGAAAACTCGACTGCAAACTTCTTTGAGGTCTCATCATTACAAAGGAAAAACTAGGTGCAGGCGGCATAACGGCTGCCTGCACCGCGCCTTCATCCACTGTGCGTGGGGCGAACCAAAACAGTCGAGGTCAAAAGATACTACGTGGGCTCTATAAAGGAAAAACGACTTCCCCCCCTCTAACCGCAAACTGCCATCCCAACCGGCAACTTTCAAAATGTAGGCGCAACATGCAAGGGGAAACGACTATGGCAACCCTAGCCGCAGGTGAAAACTCCGAGTGCGAGCGAAAAAGGGACTATGGGGACATAATCCTAGCAATACCCCAACCGCAGCAAAAAAATCCAATCAAAACGTTCGAAAAACATGAGGTAGGGCGGTAAGATCCTACCTGGCAATGATGCGCAACTGATGAGGCGACAACGGTTGAGCTTCCAACCGACACCTGGACGCGGGTACAAGCACGGAGCTCCACAAGATTTGCAGGGTCGACAGCGCAGAGAGGATAACGACAGCTTGGGCGCAAAACAACAATAAAAAATCCAAACCCCTGCCCCCGAATATATAAAAGAGCCGCACGTGCAAGAGCTCTAAGTCGGCCGCGAAACCAAACCGGATTCGGATGGCTAGAACCCCGGACCCTCCGCAACGGCGGACAGTCCCCAGTATCAATTCACCCGCAAATACAAATAGAGCGTGTAAACAAAAGATCGGGCGTTGGTGGGGACCCATATCGGAAGCCAAGAGCCCGGACTCCTCCGCAACGGCGGGCATGCATAACAAACAACGTGAAAAACTCACATCGGCCACCTTGAGAATCTGCATCGGAAGCTCGGAACTCGGACACGCCCGCAACGGCGGAGGGAAAAGAAGCTAAAAAGCTCCGATACACATGGATCGGCGAGAAAACGGAACCTCAGAACCCCAAATGGCCCGCAACAGCGGAGGGAACAGAAGGTAAAGAGCTCCGATACATAAGGATCGGTGAGGAAACGGAACCTTAGAACCCCTAAACAGTTCGCAATGGTGGAGACCAAAACAATAACCCGTCCGCAACGTCGGCCAAGGAGATACTCATCCCCTCCCGACGCAGAACAAAAGTCCACCCGCAACAGTGAAGAATCGTCAACCACCTGCAACGGTGAAATACAAAGCAGGAAACCTCCGCAACGGCGGGATGAACACAAGACTCAACTCCCGATGAATAATCAAAAACCACCCGACACGTTAGAGAACCAAAACTCACCCGCAACGGCGGAAAGTAAAAAAACTTAACTCCCGATTCACAACGGTTTCGAAAGATATGCAAAAAACAACGATGAGCTCGATCAAGGATGGGATTCTTTCAAGCATTAAAGGAGCGAAACAGATCGATTAATATCAATTCAAAGTGCTGTAAAACATTCCAAAAAAAATCCAATAGACCAAAAGTCACCAGACTGAAAACAGGAAGAAAACCAACTTATTCAAAGTAAAGGAGGGTCCTAAAATTTTTAGAATTTTGGGAAATTGTTGCAGGTGCAACAAGAGGTTCACTCAAGAATAGCTCAAGTATTAGTTTGAGAATTCAAAACTCTATTCCTCACTACATACTTCCTCTTCCACCCCACTACCAGGTGCAATGGTAATCCAGAACCACTAGACCATTAAGATATTGCCATTCACCATCAGGATTTATGTGCAGGTCCAGGACAGATCCAAGTAGTGGAAACATACGAAATGCAGTAGATTTTTCCAGGCTTACCACAAACACCATACAAGTTCACAGTGCTTCAAGCACAAGTTCATTCACATAACAGAGCAGTCATGGTTTCCCAAGCTCTCACCATCAAAGGTATGAACAACCATCCAAAAGAACCATGAAAAACAACCCCAAACCAAGGATATCAAACATGGATTTATAGACCAAAGAAGTTAATTCTAGCTCAATGGGGTCAAACCAAACCAAGGTAAGCCAACTTGAGTCAATCCAAGGGGGGCAATTCAACTACAAGAGGTTAACTCTAATCCAACCCAAGCAATTCAAATTTCAAGGAGAGTGACTCCAAGCCACTCCACCAAACTCAAATTCATGTGTGGACACATCAACCATGAAGAGGAATAAAAATTAGTGTGGTGGGGTTACACAAGGATTTACAAAAGTATTTACACAATGATTTACACAAGTATTTACACAAGGAGTTACATAATTATTTACACAACTTTTAGGGTGTTAAGGCTACAAATATCCAGTGGGGAAACACTTGTCCAAATGGGAGTTACAAAACCAACTGTAACCTCCACAAAGGAGTTAGAAAACCACCAAAGGGGCTCAATCAACAAGTGGCACCCACCCAAACACCAAGGAGGCCCACTAAATCATGAATTAGTCTCAATAATACCAACATAAGCTAAAAATATCAAAAGTTGGGTCCCTTGTACAATGTTTGGGTGATCATCAACTAATAAATCCACCAAGGCATAAATATGGGCCAAGATCAACCAAAAAAGTTATAAAGTGATAGGAAACTCCCCATACCCCCTCACATTGTGGATTTAGGCCTCCCATACTCTTTTAGTAGTCCCTGATGTGCCAGTTGTTTTCATTAATTAAGTATTTACAAAATAATAATAATGTCTCTAGGTGCTTAAAGACCCTTTTTTCTACACATTGTGCCACAATAATAAACAATTACAAATTACATATGTCTGGGGCTTAACACACGAGGTATTACACATATACTCTAACTAATGAGCAGTTGGAGTGGGTGTAACCGCTCCAACCATCTCCATATTGTATAAATACCTATTTCAAGATAAGTGATTGAAGGTTCTATCCAATCTCTCATCTTGATGGATTTCTGTGTGTATATTATTCTCTGCTTGAATGTTGGTTGAAACCTATGGTTTCAACATGTCTCCTTCTCCACTCTCTTATCCATATCCACCTTGTCATCACCCAGGTTAATTGTAATATAGGGAAAGGATGGTTCCTATTATTTTCCCCTAGTACAATCAGGTAGGGTTTCCTGGAAGGGTGGATGTGGATCTTTTACACTCGGTAAACTACCTAAAAAATAACAAGACAACCCAATTTTATTCATCTCCAACAAGTCTTCTTTCATAGCTAAATTAAAAAAAACTGTGGGAAAATGTTAGGAAGGATTTAGAGCTGATACATCCTTAGCTTGTCCCAAACTAAGATGGTTGTTTTGATAATCCTAAGTTGAACTTGTTGGTGTCGAGACATATTTTTCATTTTCCTTACATGCATGAATTTGTAGCAAGTCATTGGGTTTTTGATCGAGGCTGACACTTTGCCTCATTTTTCTTAAACCCCTTCTTGATAACTTTTAACCCTTCACCTCCCTGATTCTCCTCAATAGTATTTTCCCTTAAAACTATCTTACATTTCTTAGTTATTTTTTTATCCCATTTCTATCTCCAGTGAGAAAGAGAACCATTATTGGCCATATGTCCATAAGAGCGACACCAACCATAGTGGAATGGAATCCCTTCATTGTCTAAGAGTTGATAGTGTTCCATCTGACCACATCTCAAAATGATGGTCTGATTTAAACCCTATTTTAAATCTATGCCAATAAGTATTTGATCTACCAAATATACTCCAAATGTACTTTTATATGTTAAGTTTGTTTCAAAGAAGGTACCCAATGAATTGACAATGTTCGAAAAAAATTATTCCAACCAAAATATGAGCGGTAGACTCAGCATTTGAAAAAAAGTGGGTATGATCCAAACTACCAACATTTCTTCATCACAAGCTATGAATCCTTCATTATATTAAACACCAAAGCTATCCACCCATGACATAACACCATATTTTGGGGAGGATAATCTATGGCAAGTTCCATATTATAATGTTCCCAATCCTTTAAAGTTTGAATACGAACTTTTTATCCCTGAATTATTCGTTCCAATTCCTTGCTTGTCATTTCTAGAACTTCATTAAGTTTTACCTTCTCTCCCATGGTTAAATTTATTGAAGTTGATCTCTTCTTACCACATTTCTTCTTCTTCCTTGAATCCCATTGAAACAATAAAACTCCAATATGTTAAGAGGGATATTTCGATGGTGAAGGGAGGGTCTCCAGAAGGGACATGAAGACTATAGAACCACTCAGAGTGGACAAATCCAATCCATGAAAAATCATTCCTCCTAGAGAAATCTCCTCAAAGCCAATGATTTTGTAGTTTAGAGGTATATTGTATTGAAAAACAAAAGATAAATCATCCCTATTAGAGAATTCTTGAGATAGAGAACTTACTATGTTTGGAGACGATGAGGACAAATAAACTCCAGGAGCCTTGACTTCCCTCTTCCTTCCCATCCAAACACACCCATATCACCATCATTATTTGACAATAATGTCCACTATCTACATTTAGTTTCCCCGCCCTCTTTTGCCTAGATCAATGCTCCACCTAGTTATATTGTTAACCTCAAAATCGATGACCATGTGATTTTATCTTATAGTATTGACCCCAATCTGGCGATTACATGATCAATATTTTTGACATAATTAACCATATCCCCTTTATCAATCTCCTTAGCCATTTTTGCTAAAATTTCCAAGGTTTATTTTCAAGTGGTTTTAACCCCAAAGGATTTTCCCTAGACACCAAACTTCCTCCTTCATTCGAACCCTTATTAATGACATGAGTTCACTAGATTTGCAAACCCTTGTTAAATGATATTTAGAGAAATTTAACTCTTTTTTCCTGCTTCCTTATTTCGATTTACAATGGATTTTTGACTAGCTCAGAGTGACATCACATTATGCCATTAGTTACTACCTCATAGTTTTAGGAAGTTGACTGTGCATAGCATTTGATCAAAACATAACCATTCATCCTCTTGATTTATTAGATCCATCAGGGTCTCAACGTTACTAAAATAAAATCCTTGATAATATCTCTTAATGCAGATCCATTCATAATATAACCAAATGCCAAAGTAGAGTCCCAATTCCTAGTGGATTTGTTACCCACCAATGAACCAGTATGTTAGGAGGCATCACTTCCTTATGACTATCTTGATTAACATAAAGGTTATGGTATGTTGGACCTTATATAGTGTTTTTCGGTCGCATCTCTCAACCAATATGGGACTATTTTTTTATTAAAAGTATTTATATAGAAGGATGGAAATTAATATTATCTCTCCAACACCCAGATGCGGGTGGTCACGTGTCACAAAGAGGAGAGGGAGCAATTATTGGGACACACAACTATCCCCCGACGTCACTCCCTTAACGCTGCATCATTCAACGCTTGAATGAGTTGGGACAGCTACCACCTTGAACGACGCAGGTTTTCCAGGATCATGATGAGAGGTGACCTCCCCTTCATCACCAGGTACTACGCCAATCCATGCAGACTTATGGCGGCCTTAATGGCACCTCAATATCCGTGTATCCCTCTTATGGGCATCTTGTTCACATCCTTTTACCTCATATGCTCTTCCTTGTGCAAATTTGAGAAGGCTAATTATTTCGTAGAGTCTGTGGCAACTGTGGAGCGAGCCAACCTCTAGTCTCCTGCACCTACCCTCTTTGTCAACGTTCTGAATTCTCTTTACTTTGGGCCTCCAGTCCATTTGAAGATGTATCGCAGATTACATGCTACACCTAGATGGGGACGAGGTGACCATGGCAATGCCAACGAGCGTGCCAGTAGTCTCACGGCTCAGGCCAATACGAAAGGCTATGACATTGAAATTCCTAATTTTCTCCATTAGCTAATGGATGATTGAGAGGAAGAGCTCATGGGTTCACATACCACAGCGAATCAGATGGTCCTCCGTAGGAATAATTTTTGGGTGGTCAAAGAACTTTTGGCACGACTTATTCTCCATCTCATAGGCCCCCAGAATGATACCTCGACTCCCTCTACGACTCCTTTTGTCGTTCCCATGGATATAGAACAACCTCCTCGTCCTCCTTCGAGGACCATAGAAAGCACCATACAAGGTAAAGCAACCAGAAACATTGCGTCCGAGTACAGGAAAACATAACCGCTCCCGGTTAAGCGGACTCCCTCCAGCAGTGAAAAGGATACCAACAATGAAGAGGACACCAATAGTGAAGCTAAGAGCTCGAAAAAAGATGGTGTCCAAGCATCTGTCAAACCACCTGTTGGGCACCATTTTGACCTCTTTTTGTCACCTAAATATCTCCTATTTTCCTCCATAAAACCTTCATACTGATTTATAAAGCCTTAAAATTCACCCACAGACTTTGGTCAAGAGGTATAAATGCCATTGCTTTTTAACAAATTGAATTTTGAGATTTTTAAAGCATTTAAACTAAGGTTTTTGTTCAGGATTACAGGATGTGCTAACTTCCCGTAATGTCTCCAAGGTTGAGTACTTGCAGGCCAGCTGGGCGTGAACTGAAAGATAGGGAAAGGATCCTTACTGTCCAAGGATGGTTGAACTTCCAACGGATAGATGATGTGGCTCTCATAGGTGTCAAGTCAAAGTCGGTCAAGGTCAACCACCTATGCCACCACTCAGCACAAAAGCAGGGTAGTTTCGATTTTGTTGATTTTCAGAGATCTAATAGAGGATCCCAAGCGCTGTATGTCATTAATTAGTTTCCAGATTAATAGCATTTCTTGTTTTCCTTTAAATTTGTATAAATACTTCATAAGATGGAAGAGAAAGACACATCACGATTTGAGACTGAAAACGCATGCTATTTTGGACTGCGTTGTTCTATTATGATGTATGATCGATTTCATGGTAAATACAATTCAAATTCCAGATCTGTGATTGTCTTTCTGCGTGTGTGAACGAGGCATTGGAGGGCCCCCATTGTTGAGTCTGCACACCTCTTTTATTACCAGTGAATGCGATTTGGATTGTTGCAACGATTTGGATTGTGTCAATGGTATGTTTTAATTCCTGTAGGATTCAATTTCATTATTGTAGAACGAGTTAAACTAGTTTTCAATTAGTTTTATAAAAACCCTGTTATCTCATTGGTTATACGCTGTAGAATGGTTCAGACTACGATCCCATTATGCTATTCATCACTCGCATTTTTATAAGCTCTGTCATTTTATTGGTTATATATTGAAGGAATAGTTCAGACTACAATCTCATTATGATGTACATCGCTTGCTTATTCAAATGATGAAGTGTTAAGAATAACTATACATTATGAATGCTTTCCTGTAAGAGAAATTGATGATTGGTTGTTTTATTTAGTGCTGGGATACTAGGCAGAATCTTGTAGTCCATATCTTAGGGTTAGATTTAATTCATTTTTATTATCTCAGTGCTTTCACATACAAATTGTTTTTTTTACATATAAACTGCTGTGTAATTGAAAGAGCAAATGAAACTGTTCCTGTAAAGGAATTTTTGTGTTTTTAAAATCACAGTAACTTGATATTTTAATAGTCTTATTTCATAGATAACTAGATTACCAAACAAGTCCAGCTTTAAGTCCTTATACTTGGATATGCCTCTAAGTCTACCAACCTGGATTGACATAAATTTAAGGTTTGATTTCCATCAGTAGATCGAAGCCCAACATTAGGTGCCGTTGCCGGGGAGGCATTGTAGAAGCAGGCTTAGGAACTTTAGTTCTCTGATAAAAACAAAAATTTCAACAAAACATAGAGTAGATTTAGTTTTATATCAAGACAAAGAGACGAGAAAGGAAGATTTATCAAAAAACCCCCAAAAACAGAAGTAACATGACCTTCTTTTCCAAAAGGATTCACCTCAATAGTGGGTACTTCTAAAATGGTTGAGGAAGAAACATCAAAAGGGCCAACTGCAGAACAGAGAAGGGAATATGAGAGAATGCTGGAAATAGAAAACAAACGAAGACAAGAGAGAAGAGAAGAAGAGAGGCGACATGAAAGAGAAGAAGAGAGGAGACATGAAAGGGAAGAAGAAAGGAGACATGAGAGGGATGAAAGAACCGAAGGAGATCAGGAAGCCACCTTTAAATTTCCCATTTTGGACACTAGCATTATCCTAGGGGAATAGGTAAAAATGAAGAATATCCCACCATTTGTCTTACCAAACTTCTATGGCCTGACCTCTGAAGATCCTGACTCTTTCCTATTTGAGTTTGATATCTCATGTTGAACTTATGTGTACACTGATGACACCCAAAAGCTTTGTCTTTTCCCCGCTACCCTTAAAGCAGCTGCCTTGAAATGGTTCATTGGATTAGGAGAGCATTCTATTACTAGCTGGGATGAGATGAGGAAGATCTTTCTTTGAAAATATCAGACATATTGCAGATCAAAGGATCTAAAAGATGACATTTTTGGGATGACTCAACAAGAAGATGAGAGTTTGGAGGAGTATTTGGAAAGATTTTCATACAACCTACAGAAATCTAAATACAATTCTTTGACATCAGAGATGATTAGAACAATATTTCTGAAAGGGATAAGAGAAGAGTATTTGGATATTTTGAATGTTATGGGTAAAGGTGACATCTCTTACCTTCCCTTTGATGATATACAAGATTTATGTCAAAAATATTCAAGAGGAAAGGCTAGAACTGGAAAAAGGGATATTATTACCAAAGTAACTAGATCTGCAAACAGTGGCATCTCTAGAGCTGAGCTTGGAAATCTGCTAGAAGATTTCAAGACTGATTTATTGAGTACCTTGGGCACACAAGTCAAAGTAGCAAAAACCAAGAAGAGACAAGAACAACAGGACCAGCAAGATGAAGCTTTTTATATCTTTTGTCCTAAGTGTAGAAAGAAACACCCACTAAAAGAATGTCCTTTAAATTCTGTTGAAATTTGTGGCTTATGTACTTTTAATCACAAAACTGATGACTGCCCCAGATTGAAAGAATTGCAGGCAGCTTGGATGGAGGAGAATCAAAGCATGGAGTCTCTCTACTCTATGGGACAACGAAGACCTTGGCAGCCACAATTTTCAGGTATGTCTCAAGATCCTATGCAGCAATTCCATACAAATTATCAAACTCCTATTCATAATTCATGGAGTGCACCCATGCCCTGGCAAACTTGGTCTCCTCCATTAGCCCAATCTGCTCCAAATTGGAGAGGTTATGCCCATGGTAACCAGACATATCAGCAGGCCTATTTGCAGCCCTATCAACAACCTTCAGCCTATCCCCAATACCAGCAGAATCAGGTTCAAGCCCCATCTTTCCAAGTTCCATCTTTTCAACAACCCAACAACATGGCTCCTCAGTTGGGTCCACCACCTCAACAGCTTCAATTTCCATCCAATCAGCATCCACCTCGGCCCACACAATTACCAGCTCAGCCAATTCCAAATCCAAATAATAAAACAGACAGACCTATGTATAATGTTGATGAGGGAATGGCACTCCCTTACTCAATCCTCCCACTGCAAAATATCAATTTAAGATCTGGGAAAACCTTACAAAAAGAATCTCCTGTTATTTTAGAAGAGCAAACAGAAAATGAGAAAACTCCAAAAAAATTAAATACAGAAAAATCTCAGTCAGAAAATCACAGTAAAAAAGGGAAAACATTAACATCTTATACACCTCCTTTTCCAGAAAGGTTGGTCAAAGAAAAACCTTCACTCTCCCTACCTGATTTTGATGTTTTGAATGAGTTAACAAATGTAAATGTCAAAATTCCTCTACTGCAGGCTATAAAGGATATTCCAATTTACACTAAAGCAGTTAAGGAATTATGTCTTAATAAAACAAAGAAGGATCCATAAAAAATTCATGTGGTAGGAAATCTAGCAGGATTAATGTCTAATACTGTTTTCATTGAAAGGTATGTAGATCCTGGAATCCCAATGGTTACAATTACTATTAATAATTTTTCAATTCCAAAAACATTGATCGATTTAGGTGCTACCATTAATGTCATGACACTAGAGACAATGGAATACCTTCACTTGACAAATCTCAGACCAACCACAACAGTCTTGGAATTAGCTGATAGGTCTAAAATTACACCTGAAGGGGTCTTAGAAGATATCATTGTTTCTTTAGAATCCTGGGAGTATCCTGTTGATTCTATAGTGCTACAGCCAAAGTCTAACCTAGGAGGTCACCCATTGATTCTTCGCAGACCCTAGTTGGCAACAGCAGATGCTTTCATTGGATGTAGGTCAGGGAGTATGCTCATTTCACATGGGACAGAGAGAAAACAAATTGCACTTTACCCTTCTGCCCAAAGACCTTCTACATTAGATCAAATGTCATGGATTAATGAGACTATGGAACAAGAAGAAGAAGTGATTTAGCCTGTCCTGAGTATCAATCAGTTCTTTGATTTTCAGGAAGAAAACCACGAAGATTTGTTAGATTATTTCATTGCTGAACCTGATATTTCTGAAGAATTAAGAGATATGCAATATGCTGTAGCCGATCAAGTTTTGGGTTATAATTTTCAGGAAAATTGCACAGTACATTCTTTAACATTGGGACTGCATGATATTTTTAATGTTCATTCAATCATAGATATTCAAAGTAAGACAATTGAAATCAGTCCAGGAAAACAGTTGAATATAAGTGCACATCTTACTACATCATAGGAAGAACAATTGGTTTCCTTGCTGAATAAACATTCCCATGCATTTGCTTGGGAGTACACTGATATGCTAGGTATTCATCATGAGACATGCACTCACCACATTTACACAGATGATAAAATTAGACCTCTTAGACAACTGCAACGAAGAATGAACCCTATACTAAAAGAAATAGTCAAGGAAGAGTTGTAGAAGTTGTTAAAAGTAGGATTTATTTACCCCATTTCCGACAGCCAATGGGTTTCTCCCTTGGTTGTTGTTCCTAAAAAGAATGGTAAATGGCATATATGTGTAGATTACAGGGAGTTGAATAAGGCAACATTAAAAGACTATTTTCCATTGCCTTTCATTGATCAAGTGTTGGATACTTTAGCTGGAAAAGAATACTTTTCATTTTTAGATGGTTTCAGTGGGTATAATCAAATTAGTATTGCAAAAGAAGACCAAGACAAAACCACCTTTACATGTCCCTGGGGCACATATGCCTACAAGGTTTTACCTTTTGGCTTATGTAATGCCCCAGCTACCTTTCAAAGGGCAGTCTTGGCCATCTTTGCAGATCTAATTCATGAGGATGATTTTTCTGTGTATGGAAGTACCTTTGAAGATTCTTTAGCAAACTTGGAGAAAATTCTAAAAAGGTGTGTTGACTCAAATCTTTCCCTCAGTAATGAAAAATGTTTTATGATGATGACTGAAGGGATAGTTTTAGGACATCACATTTCTTCATCTGGAATAAAAGTAGATCCTGCTAAAATTCACATCATTGATAATTTATCTGAACCAACAACTCAAACAGTTGTAAGAAGCTTTTTAGGGTATGCAGGCTATTACCGTAGATTTATTGCAAATTTTAGTAAGATAGCTCTGCCATTGTTTAAATTGCTTTCAAAAGATGTGCCTTTTAATTGGAATACTGACTGTCAATCTGCATTTCAGACACTTAAAGAGAAGCTCTCAACTGCTCCCATTTTAAGGGGACCAAATTGGACATTGCCTTTCCATATTTCTACTGATGCCTCTGCTACTGCAATAGGGGCCTCATTGGGCCAGAAAGAACATACTTTGACTTATGCCATCTATTTTATTAGTAAAAATCTGACACCTACAGAGTTGAACTATACAGTCACTGAAAAAGAGATGTTGGCAGTGGTTCATGCTGTAAACAAATTCCGTCATTACATAACTGGCTACGAAATTTTTGTCCATACAGATCATTCAGCCTTACAATATTTAATGAATAAGTCTATCACTAATGGTTGGATTACTAGATGGTTGTTATTAATGCAGGAATTCAATATCACTGTTCTAGATCGACTTGGACGAGAAAATCAGGTGGCAAATTTCCTGTCTCGCTTGCACAATACTGGTGAGGTTGTTCCTGTTTTAGATAGTTTTCCTGATGAACATCTGTTCGCAATTTCTGTTATCACTCCTTGGTATGCTGATATTGCCAATTACTTATCATCAGGTCAACTACCACCCTCTATGTCATCTAAAGAAAAGAAAAAGATTATTAAACAAAGTGCTAGGCATATATGGGTTAATGGTGATCTCTTTTACACAGGATATGACCTAATTATAAGAAGATGTGTACGACAGGATGAAATTTTAGATATTTTAAAAGCATGTCATGATGAACCGTGTGGTGGCCATTTTGCAGGTAAAAGGACAACATACAAGATACTCAATTTGGGGTATTATTGGCCTTCTATTTTCAAAGATGCTAAGAGGTATGTTAGAAGTTGTGATACTTGTCAACAGATGGGATGGCCAGTCCAGTCTGATGAAATGCCACTCCATCCCTAAATCCTCATTGAACCATTTGAAAAGTGGGCCCTTGACTTCATTGGTCCAATTCATCCACCATCACAAGGGAAAAAGTACATTTTGGTCTGTACGGACTATGTTACTAAGTGGCTAGAGGCCAAACCTTTACCAAGAGCCACAGAGCAGACTGTGGTAAACTTTATTTTTGAGGAGATATTTGTCCGATTCGGGGTGCCTCGAGAGATTGTAACTGATCAAGGTGCCCAGTTTACTTCCAAATTAGTGCAGGAAATAACAGAAAAGTACAAGATCAAGCACATCAAGTCTACCCCTTACCATCCACAAGCAAATGGCTAAGTGGAATCTACAAACAAGACTTTAGAAGGCATCATCACCAAAACTGTTCAGAAGCATAGGAAGGACTGGTCAGCTAAGCTTACTGAAGCTTTATGGGCATACCGTATCACTTGGAAAAATAGTACTGGTTTTTCTCCTTATCAGCTTGTTTACTGTAAGCAAGTCCTCCTCCCCATAGAGTTTCAAATTCATACCTTCAAGTTAGCAGTAGATTTGGGCATGGATCTTTTTGAGGCTCAGCAAGAAAGAATCCTTCAGGTGAATCAACTAGATGAGATGAGACAAGCTGCCATAGAACACAATATTCTGATACAACAGCAGAGAGCTCAATGGCATGACAAGCTTATTAAAAAGAAGCAATTTCACATCGGTGACTGGGCACTATTGTTTGACTCAAAGTTCAAAGACTTCAAAGCCAAATTCACCACTCACTGGCTTGGTCCATGTGAGATTGCTGAAGTATATGACAATGACTCAGTCAAACTTCAAACAATCGATGATGAAGCACGTCAATTTGTGGTCAATGGCCATTGGATCAAACTGTATACCAAGCCTATCAACAAGGAATATTTTATACAACAGATTTCATAGCAGTGAGAAATGGAAGTGCTGGATAGACACATCAGTGTTTCTCCTTCACTTACTTCTTAGCTGATCTGCCATGAACATATAAACAAAAAAAAAGTCAAAAGAAAAAAATCCAAATATAAAAAAAAAAATAAAAAAAAATAAAAATAAAATATATATATATATATATATATATATATATATAACACAAAAAAAAGGGGGTTTAGTTGTGAAAACCAGGTCACTTGCACAATATAAACTTGAATTTTCTATGGAAAACCAGGTTTGCCTAGCCATTGAAAATTCATAAAAAAAATCTTTTTCAACTTTCATGTCTTTTACATAGCTTTATTCCAATAAAGAAATTCTTGTTTGACTTAAGGACAAGTCAAAAAGTAGGCCTATGAGGGGGATAAGCATTTTTATGCTTCCTTGGAACCCTCCAAGTCTTTTTCATATGCAGAAGGGACCTGATTTCCACCAATACAGTGATTTTTAATAATGCAGAGGGACCTGAATTCCAGTAAGGCAGAAGAAATTTACAGAAGGACCTGACTTTCAGCAAAGTAGAAGGGATCTGAGATGGTAGACAGAAGACATCAAAAGGACAGAAATGAATCAGAAACAAAAAGCAAACCAGTTACATCAGGCAGCAAGCTCATCATACAGGGATATCAAGCAAAGTCTATAAGAATTTTCAGTTTTTGTGTTTTAAAAGTTTCATGATTCTTTGTTTCTAAGTGATGACATATTTACTTGTCCTAGTAAGCTTGACTGCCTATTTTATCCTGACAGTCTCTGCCAGCATTCCATTTATTTTCCATTAATCTCTTCCAGCATTCCATTTACTTTTCATCATCCTACCCTGGGGGTCAAGATGGTGGTCAAAATCAAACCTAAGAGCAAATTTTAAATGGATGTTGTATTCTACAGGCAGAGTCTCCTTCTTAGCAGAAAGTCAGACAAGGTCTCCTTCTCAGCAGAAAGTGAATGTTTTAAAGAAAAATAAAGCAATAAACTGGGAAATACAATTTCAAATATTTTTCTATATACATTAGTGCACCATGCATTAATTAAACATATAGAATTAAAGGAAAAATGATGGTCATGTATATCTTCAGCGTATTTTCAAAAGGAAAAGGAGTTTACTTTAAGAGGAAAAAAAAACCCTATATTACAGCTTGTTCATTAAACGTTGGGGCATACAAAGAAATTAAAACATGTCATATAAATCAAAACCTTACCTTTCATATCTTTCCTGAGCAAATGATTGAATGGAAAGTGGCATGTTTATGAAATGATGAAGAAAAACGTGGTTATATGCCCCATGACAGCATACAAATGTGCCTGAGTCTTGCATTATGAATTGGTGAAATTGGGGACCACGACTTGGTCATCTTTCTTGGGACCGAATCCAATTGTTTTTCTTTGCAAAATCGACTGCTGTGGGAGATAATTGTCAGTAAGAAGAAGCCATGGAGTAAAAGAAGGACGCAGACACCAATTGCTGTGGAAATCGCCCAGGAATAAGTGAAGACAGTTACACCAAGAAGGAGGTAAAACTCAAACCCTTCCTTTGCCAAAGACTTTGCAAGACCAACAACAATTCTACATTATTAGAATATCATTTTGGGATAAGAAAAACAAATGCAGAGTTGAAAATTGAAGGTTGAAGTTTCCTGTTTCCTATTAAAGTTCAAAATGTCATCTAGACTAGAACCATCGAAATTTAATCCCATTGATATTCATGAGAGTTACATGGAGATTTTTGAAAATAAGCAGTGGGTAACTTTCTTTGAAAAGTTTAATGGGCATAATGAGCGGGCTAGTCTAGCTTTTGCTGAAACCTTTGATGGAGAAGGAGTTATAGTGGGAAACTTGCACTTCAGACTGTCAGAAGACATCTTAGCACAAATTACTGGCCTGCAACAGCAAGGAGAAAGATTTTTCAAGACTAAACAGTTCAAAGAGAAAGAATGGATACCCTTTTTGTGCAGATCAAGAGCAGGGTCAGTAAACTGGAAAAAAGGAATACCAAGGAGCTGGCTCATTCATCCCTGGGATGAAATAGTTTATGTTATCCAAAAATTTATTACTTGTGAGGGCCGATTCAGTATTGTTTATCTTTACCACATCAAACTGTTGCAGCATTTAAAAGGTGAATGTGAGATCAATATGCCCTATTTCCTGTTACATAGTTTAACTAAGATGGCTAAGGCTGTCCAAAGGCGTGCAAAAGACAAAATGACAAGCCTTTTTCACTGTGGACTCATCAAAATCATCATCTAGCATGAGTTACAAAAACAAAATTTGACATGGTCAGGATTTTTAATTCACAATCAGTTTGAGGAGCAGGAAGAATTGCTTGAAGAAGGTTTAAAAGAAGATGAATTGTTGATGATAACATACCTTGAGGCAACAAGCTCAAAACCACCAAAGGGGAAAAAGAAAAAGAAAGAGGTGTTGCTGATTACTGATGAAGAAGACAACTCTGAGGCAGCGAGTTCAAAACAGCCTCAGAGAAGGATACGAACTAGAAGTATAATGAGAGAAGAAAAACAGTTTCAAAAACAAGAGCAGATTTTCACCACTTACCAAAGAAAACCAAGGAAGTATAAACAAGCTCAAAGTAAGTCAGCACTGGAAAAAGATGATGAAAGCCAACAGAAGCAGTATGACTACATACAAACCTTGGGGGGTCAAGAAGAAGATCCAGCAGGTGAGATAGGGCAGGATATCCAAGAAACTGATGAGATGATCAAACAGACAAAAAGAATCAATCTCTTCTTGGATCAACAAGAGAAGAAAAAGGAAAAGCAATCAAGACAAGAAATACTAAAAGACTCAACTTCTCTTTTCGCAGAGCAACATACTGTGGAAGCGAAAAAGAAAGATGATTCAGTACAAAAAGATGAAGAAGTGGGGATGGATACCAATTCTGTCCAGCTTCCAATGAAAATGAAAAAGAAAAAGACTTCCAAAAACAGTGGAAAGATTAGGAGGTTGAAACTTGAAATAAAGGAACTAGAGCAAAGGAATGAGAAATTAAAAGAAATCAACTGGAAGCTGAAGGTTCAGAGGACACGCATCTCCAAACAAGCATACAGATGGTATAAGCAAACGAAGATTTATAAAGCTAAGTATGAGAGACTGAAGGTCCTTTATGCATCTCGGGCTTCAACAGATGCATCATCTCAGACAGGAGATTAAAAGCAAGAGGGTCAGCAGCACAGTTTTGGTTTTTGCTATAAACAGGGTCAAATATTTTTGGCATGGGGACATGCAGCAGCTTCCTCTTGGGGGAGATGTTGGGCACCATTTTGACCTCTTTTTGTCACCTAAATATCTCCTATTTTCCTCCATAAAACCTTCATACTGATTTATAAAGCCTTAAAATTCACCCACAGACTTTGGTCAAGAGGTATAAATGTCATTGCTTTTTAACAAATTGAATTTTGAGATTTTTAAAGCATTTAAACTAAGGTTTTTATTCAGGATTACAGGATGTGCTAACTTCCCGTAATGTCTCCAAGGTTGACTACTTGCAGGCCAGCTGGGCGTGAACTGAAAGATAGGGAGAGGATCCTGAGTGTCCAAGGATGGTTGAACTTCCAACAGATAGATGATGTGGCTCTCATAGGCGTCAAGTCAAAGTCGGTCAAGGTCGACCACCTATGCCACCACTCAGCACAAAAGCAGGGCAGTTCCGATTTTGTTGATTTTCAGAGATCTGATAGAGGATCCCGAGCGCTGGATGTCATTAATTAGTTTCCAGATTAATAGCATTTCTAGTTTTCCTTTAAATTTGTATGAATACTTCATAAGACGGAAGAGAAAGACACATCACGATTTGAGACTGAAAACGCATTCTATTTTGGACTGCGTTGTTCTATTATGATGTATGATCGATTTCATGGTAAATACAATTCAAATTCCAGCTCTGTGATTGTCTTTCTGCGTGTGTGAACGAGGCATTGGAGGGCCCCCATTGTTGAGTCTGCACACCTCTTTTATTGCCAGTGAATGCGATTTGGATTGTTGCAACGATTTGGATTGTGTCAATGGTATGTTTTAATTCCTGTAGGATTCAATTTCATTATTACAGAACGAGTTAAACTAGTTTTCAATCAGTTTTATAAAAACCCTGTTATCTCATTGGTTATACGCTGTAGAATGGTTCAGACTACGATCCCATTATGCTATTCATCACTTGCATTTTTATAAGCTCTGTCATTTTATTGGTTATATATTGAAGGAATAGTTCAGACTACAATCTCATTATGCTGTACATCGCTTGCTTATTCAAATGATGAAGTGTTAAGAATAACTATACATTATGAATGCTTTCTTGTAAGGGAAATTGAGGATTGGTTGTTTGATTTAGTGCTGGGATACTAGGCAGAATCTTGTAGTCCATATCTTAGGGTTAGATTTAATTCATTTTTATTATCTCAGTGCTTTCACATACAAATTGTGTTTTTTACATATAAACTGCTGTGTAATTGAAAGAGCAAATGAAACTGTTCCTGTAAAGGAATTTTTGTGTTTTTAAAATCACAGTAACTTGATATTTTAATAGGCTTATTTCATAGATAACTAGATTACCAAACAAGTCCAGCTTTAAGTCCTTATACTTGGATATGCCTCTAAGTCTACCAACCCAGATTGACATAAATTTAAGGTTTGATTTGCATCAGTAGATTGAAGCCCAACACCACCTGCTCCCCTAGCGGCTGGCAGACCAAATTCATAGCCTTGATTCAAATTTGGGGTTCCTATCAAGGAGGAGCTGCCCTCTAAGCCTTATGTCCAGGTTCCATGGTTTTGGTGTTTTTTCTTTTTGACTTGGTCATCTTGGGTTTAGACTTTCATGTTTATCATAGTAGTTATAGTTAGCTGCTTTAATACTGTCCATTTTGCTATTATCGTGATCTGTTTTCCCTTCTATAGGGAGGATCATTGTGACTGTAACAACATGAATTCCCCTGAGGGGCAAGTCTTAACTCTCTCTCAGCTACATTTTGCTCGCAGAATTTCCATTATGAGCTGTATTTATGACTGTATTATTACGTTAATTCAATAGATTAGTCTATGAAATTACAATTTGTTTTTTATTATTATCTCTCCAACTAAATATTAAATGTGCAACAATTAATTTGAGTCGATTTGAATTTAATTTATGTTTGGCTAGCAACATGGGATCACATTTTTGAAAAACTATGAGAAGCTCGATTCGCTCACGCTTTTGACCAGGGCCGAGCACTGAACTTTCCTTGGAAACCGCGAGCCAACCCTTGGGCGTCCAGAGAGGGCGTGCTGGTCTGGCTGTAGCTGATCTGGAGTTGCCAGGTTTGCGTGGGCCTCTCAGGAGGAAGCTGCTGGGACTGCGTGGGATTTGGCCGCAGCTGATCTGTGTAAGGAAGTAGGATGTGCTAATTGGCTTTCTGGTGTGGAAGGCAGATGGCGTCAGAGGGGGATAGAGATCCGCCCACTGAGCGTTCAGATGCATTCAACCGGCTTATAGCCTCTCAATCCTCGAGATCTGGCAAAGGGGAATCCCCGAAATTCATCAAAAGAATCGAAGATGTGCCAGAAGTGGCCCTACCCCCGGAAGAAACCATCAGAGTTGCCCTCTCTCTAGCAGACCGAGCTCTGATCGGTCAATTCACGGGGCTTTGGCCCTCGCCAAAGACAACTGATAACTGGATCTAGAAAAATTGGTGGCCACTAATCTCAAAAAATGTGGCTTCATACTCCGTAGGTAGGGGTTACTTCCTCTTTGATTTTGAATCCAAGGAGGATAAAGATCTAATCTTTAGAAACGGGCCTTATTTCATGGGGCCGCAAGGCCTGTATCTTAATGGATGGTCTCCGGACTTTGACCCTGAGGCGGACATTCCCAAAGCTATCCCATTCTGGGTCAAATTGCCAAACCTCCCTATGCATTGCTGGAATACCAAATCTCTCCGAGCCATTGGGAACGCCTTGGGGAAATACATTGACATGGCTAGCCCCAAGGACCAATACTCCCGCGCTCGCATCTGTGTGGAAGTGGACCTAGAAGCGAGACTCCCAGAAGCCATCAAATTAACAGTAGGAAATTGGGCTCACTTCCAAAAGCTAGACTACGAATAGCTCCCATTCAAATGCAGAGGCTGTCACGAATATGGGCACTTCATTCGAAACTGCCCCAAAAATCCTGAGCTCCACCAAAACAGGCCGGAGGGCTAGCAGAAGGTGAATAGGGCTAAATCCAAAAATCAACCTGCATAGGAGCCAAAGAAGGATAAGGGGGTAAGATCCACTACCCCCCTTGAAGGATCTCAAGAAATCCCCAACAAAAAAGTTATCATTGAAGTAAGGGACGAGACCAATGAACCAGAAGAGAAATCAAGTAACGGAGACAGTAAGGAACCTGAAGAAGCCACATCAGAGCCCCAAAAGAAAGATCAAGATGAAGACGCAACAATACTAAAAGCAGGAGACAGTATAGGGCAATCTGAGGAAGAGCCAGATCCAGAAACGGAAGAGGAAGAAGAGGAGGAAGGGGAAATCGAGCTATCTACTCCTAGGAAAACTAAAGCCAAGGGAAGGAAAACTAATAAAGAAATACGGGATCAAGCTACCTACAAGGACAAGATGCCAGGGTCTCAGATAACCCTGGACAAGCTGCTGACTAATCCTAGAAATACTCGTCAGAAAGGGCAAGCCCAGAAAGGGATGCCCACGTCAACCAAAAGTAAGTAATGAAGGTCCTCTCCTGGAACTGCAGGGGTCTCAGTAGCAAGTCAAAAGAAGAAGCTATGACGGACTTAATATCCATCCATCAACCGGACATCTTGCTGATCTAGGAGACTAAAATGGAGGAAGACACACTGTCCTCCAAGTAAGCTTGAATTTCTGGAAAAAAAAAGGCAAAGCGGCATCAAGCTCAAGGGGCGCATCCGGAGGCATTGGCACCCTGTGGGATGATAAGAAGTTTGAAGCCGTTGACATCAAGCATAACCCCTTCTGGATCCTCACTCAGCTGAGACAATTAGATACCAACAACCTGGTTAGTATTTTTAATATTTATGCTCCAAATTTATATGCTGAAAAAAAAACATGCTGGAACCTCCTTCGCGAGGAAAGGAGAAATCTGGTGGGGAATATTATCCTGGCTGGGGATTTAAATTTCACCCTCAGCCAAGACGAAAAGAGAGGGGGCTTTCTTGTCAGAGATCCTATCAGAGAAATGGTGGATGACACCATTATGGATTGGAACCTCTTGGATGTGAAACCTTCTATTGGTAAATATACCTGGAATAATAAACGGACGGGGCCAGGGTACATAGCTGCCAGACTTGACCACTTCTTGATCCAGGATTCTTTCCTTTTGCTTGGGTTGAACCAGACCTCTAAAATACTGCCTTTCGGAGGCTCAGACCATAGACCCATCCTGTTAGAGATGATGAACCCCAAGAATATGGGCCCGATACCGTTCAGGTTCAACTCACTGTGGGCCAATCGACCGGAGTTCCTCAAAATTGTCTCTAAGGCGTGGGCTCCCCCGGTCACTGGGTCCCCCTTCTTCGTTTGGGAGGAGAAGTTGAGATGCCTTAAGAAAGTTTTAAAAGATTGGGCCAAGTCGCTAATTCCTCCTAGCCAAGCCAAATCTCTTGCTGCCCACGCGCTGGAATTGCACCAAGCCAAAATTGAGGAAGGTAATGTGGATTATAATGACCTTCAGTTGGAGTCCAAGCTCCATTCAGATCTCCACAATGCATGCTGGAAGGAGTCTGAATGGTGGAGGAAAAAAGCTAGGTGTAAATGGCTGAAAAATGGTGATAGAAATACCAGCTATTTCCATAAACATGCAATGGCCAGACATAATTATAATTATGTCAAAGAGATCCATACTCAGGACAAACTGATCAACAATTTTGATGACATTAAAATAGCAGCGACTAGCCACTTTCAAGATCTGTTCACGGCTCAGTCCACCCATGAAGACGCTGACCTCTTAAATCTAGTCCCTAGAATAATGAAGTCAAAGGATAACGATTTGCTGATTAAGCCCATCACGCTGGAGGAAATCAAACAGGCAGTCGATGTTATGGAAGAAGACCGAGCTCTGGGGCCAGACGGTTACACAGTCAACTTTATTAAAATCTGCTGGGATATAGTAAAACATGAGCTATTCAAAATGATCTCTAAATCTCAAAGGTGCATCAGAATTGGAGGAAGCACAAACTCTGCATTCTTGGCCCTCATCCCAAAAGAAAAGGATGCCAAGTCTTTCGATAGATTCCGGCCAATATCCCTGTGCAATATAGGGTATAAAATAATTACCAAGATCATGGCCAGCAGACTAAAAAACATTCTGCCTTACCTTGTTCCGGAGAATCAAGGAGGATTTATTAAAGGCAGAAAAATCTGGGATAATATTATCTTAGTCCAAGAGGCTATCCACTCCAGCCTGCAGAACGGAGAAAAAGGAATGGTGGTAAAGCTAGACTTAGCCAATGCTTTCGACAGGGTAAACCACACTTTCTTATTCCAGGTAATGCAAAGGCACGGCTTCGCCCAAGAATTTATCAGTTGGGTCAAGGCCTGTATTAGTAAGCCTTGGATAGCCCCGCTTATCAACGGAAGAGCAGCCCCTTTCTTCCAAGCTTCGAGAGGTCTGAGGCAAGGGTGACCTCTCTCACCCCTGCTTTATGCCATTCAGGCCTCTGTCCTTAGCTATCAGTTGGAAAATTCCAGGCAGGAGATGGACCTCCCAGGCATTAGAATGGCCAGAGGCACTAAAGATATCAATCATGCACAATTTGCGAATGATACCATCCTCCTCGGTGGAGCCAGTCAAATCATAGCTAGCCGTTTCCAAAATGAAATTACTCGTTATTGCCTCGCCTCTGGAAGTAAAATCAACTTCAGAAAGAGCCAAATCTATGGCTGGAATGTAAATCCCAGGGAAATGCTTGTGATCTCCCGGGTTCTCAATATGAAAGGTGTTGTCTCCTGGGAGTCTTTTATCTATTTAGGGGTGACTATTTTTAAAGTCAAGACCAATAGCTCAGCTTGGCAGCCCATTGTGGAAAAAATTAAAAATAAAGTCACAGGATGGGGGACAGCCTGGTTAAATCTGGCTGGCAAAGTGATCCTAATTAAGGCAGTGCTGAACAGTTACTTGCTGTACCAGTGTTCTATGATTCTAGCTCCGGCCAAAATCATTTCTCAAATTGAAGGTATGTTAAGATCTTTTCTGTGGCAAGGTGGAGCTAACGGGAGTAAAAAATTTGCACTAGTTAAGTGGGAAACTGTCAAATTGTCAAAGCAAGAGGGTGGCCTCCAAATCAGAGATTTAAGAGCTCAAAATATTGCCATGGGATCCAAGCTGCTTTGGAGTATGCTAGCTCCCAAACCGTCCTGGTGCAGCACTATGCTGAGATGTAAATACTTTCCAGGCCAACGACTGAGATGTATTGATGAAGACAGTCTTATTAATAATGGTTCAGCGATTTATAAATTATGCATGAAGGCGTTGCCTCAATTCAGGGAGGCGCTCTATTGGATCCCGGGCAATGGGAAATCCATCAGCGTCTGGAATGATGTAATTCTATCAAAAAATCCACCTCAGCCTCCTCGTCTTCAAGCCTGGATGGAGTCCCTGGGCCTGTTTTCTCTATGGGATATTTCCACCTGGGAGAGAGACGTCCCAAATCGTTGGGGAGGCTGGGCTGTTCCAGTGTGCCCTGAAGAGCTGGAGGAAGACAGAAATAAGCTGTTAATTCACTTGGCAGGCCTCGCCCCTCTGGCAAAACACAAGAGAGACAGACGTGGCTGGGGCTCTGGCAACTACACAGCTCTAGCCGGTTACTAGCGTTTTGCAGCCAGCTATAATGTCCCTGCAAACCCAAAGAAATGGAATATCTTATGGAATTGCAGCACACTACCTAAGATTGATATATTTATATGGACACTATTGCATGAGAAAATTCTCACGGGGGAGAATTTGGTTAAAAAAGGATTTGTTGGGCCGTTCCGCTGCCCCCTTTGTGCAAAAGACTCTGAGAATATCAGTCACTTGTTTCTTAATTGTCCTTATGCTTTATCAGTTTGGAAGGACATGATAAAGAGCTGGGGAGCTGAAATGAAGTTACCGGGTAACATTCAGGACTGTTTCCTTTGCTGGAGTAATTCTTATCATGGAGAGTTGACCAATAAAAAAGGACTGGAGGCCTGCTGGATGAAAATCCCCAAAGTCATTTGCTGGGGTCTCTGGATCGAAAGAAATCACAGAATTTTTAAAGACAAGCACCAACCAGCGTGGAAGACAGCCATAAAAATAAATGCACTTTTAAAGGAGATTGTTAGAATTTCAAAAATCCCAAATAATAAAGGGAATTTGACGGACAATGAAAAAAAATTGACGCAAAGTCTTGCCATCAAGACTGCAAATCATATGGAGGCTAATAAGGTGGAGGATTGGGAGATCAGGCTAGACACCTCACAGTTTGAGAATTGGCTAAAAGAGAGGAAAATTTTTAAACTTTTCTTCGATGGAGTCTCCAAAGGAAATCCTGGAAGAGCGAGAGGAGGCGGCGTTATTTTTGACCTTGGAGGAAATAAGGAATTGGAATACTCCTGGAATATCGGCTATGATTCCAATAATATGGCAGAGGCTTATGGGCTTTGGCAGGGTCTTAATCAGTTGAAGGTAATAGGCGCGGAAGAAGTTATAGTATTTGGAGATTCCAGAATAATTATTCAGGAGCTGAATGGGGGAAATAGGGGCAAGAATGAGCGCATTGCAAGACTGATTAAGAGAATTAGATCCAAGGCCAACACGTTCAGGAAGATTAAATTTTTCCATGTTCTTAGAAATCTTAATGTTTTGGCGGACTCGGCGGCTAATAATTCCATAACTATTGGCCTTAATGAGCTATCTGTTAACTCGATTGTAACCATTGACATCCCTCCTTAGTTTGTTGTTGGCTTAATGCCTGGCACTGGTTGTGATTTTGGTTGGTTGATGTTTAGTATCCCTCTGTTCAGCATTTTCTTTTCTGAGATCTCCTCTTTAATATAACCGCTTCTGTTAAAAAAAAACATGGGATCACATTTTCAATAGGGAATCAACGTCATATGGGTTCGAATGCAATGACTACCATTGCAAACTCTACTCCGCGTCATTAAACTTGGGCCATTAAGACATGGCCATACAAGTTTCAAAAGGATAATATGCATCGACAAACACTCAGTGGAGGCCAACCACCCTTCTACTCTTTCCCATGATCATATTATCTATCAAACAAGAAGCACATAGATTCAATTTCCCTTCAATCATCGAAAACCAACATATAGACAATAGAAAAAAATGCACTAGCAAAGATGGATAGTGAGTAGCATAAGCTCGCGTGACAATTTTTCTTCAGAATGGTAATTTAACTATTAGAATTAACCTTCATTCGAATTTATTAAATAATATAACCAAACTTTTTGGTTTAAGTAACCAAATCTAGAAAATATCAATTTAAAATGAAGAAAAACCCCCAAAAATGTTTTTTCACCTTACACAAATTTCAAATCATTATGAAACTCAACTCATACTTGAAATAAAATTCTTATCATATTTATAATTAAATAAAATATTATTTTATTACATTATTGACTTGCTCCTGTTTATACAATAATGCCACACAAACAAATGAATGAGACATACTAATATAAAGCATATAATGCCACACGAAGACATACACATATAAAGCACCCATATTTAAAGAGAAGTAAAGTGATATACATATATATATCTATATATATTGTAGAAGATATTTTGCTGAAAACTTTAACAATAAGGCTTTCATGTTTATGAATAATATGGTTCAAAATTTCCAATAAAATTTTGGAGTTTGATCTTTTTTCCATGAAAAAAATAATAACCATATTTTGTTGAAATTCCAAAGATTCACTCTTGTGTAGGGAACAGTTCTCACATGTAATTTGGGACCTTATTTGTCCATCATGACTAAACTGACTAATTTGGGACCTTATTTGTCCAAATGCAATGTCTCACTTCGAAGTCCTTTAAATGCTTTGCAAAAGCTATTGTGCTCGATCCTCAGAATGCATGTGCTCTCACACATTGTGGAGTTTTGTACACGGATACAATATTGAGTCTTTCTGCAACTAAACCTTTCTTACTTACCTTGGGAAATTGGAAATTACATTTTAATAATACTTTTGTGGGTACTTTGTAGCAGATGCTTGGTATCCCCTGGTCTCTGGATCCCCTTTCTATGTTTGGGAGGAGAAATTAAGGAGGATCAAGAAAGCTCTTAAAGGCTGGGCCAAATCGATCCCATCTCCCAACCTCAAAAAAACTCAAGCTGCCCTTGCGCTGGAAACTCACCAAGCCAGCATGGAGGATAGAATAGTGGTTAAGTCAAACATCCAAACTGAGATCAAATTGCAATTGGAACTCCACACTGCCTGCAGACACGAATATGAGTGGTGGAGGCAAAAAGCTCGCTGCAAATGGTTGAAAGACGGTGATAGAAATACTGGCTTCTACCACAAACAGGCGGAGGCAAGAAAAAATGTCAATTTCATCCAAGAGATCCAGGCTCACGATAGGCTAATTATCAATTTTGAAGAAATAAAAGAAGAAGTGACCAGGCACTTCAAAGATCTCTTCACGGCCCAGCCTGTCTCTGAAGATGCCGATCTGCTCCAACTAATTCCCAGGGCTGTTAATTACAAAGACAATGAGTCTCTGAAGCAACCAATCACGATGGAGGAAATTAAACTGGCCGTTGATAGTATGGAGGAGGACAGAGCGCTTGGGTCTGATGGCTACAACGTTAATTTTATTAAAATATGCTGGCATATAATTGAAAAATATCTCTTCAAAATGATCAAGAAATCCCAATCCTATAGCAAAATTGGGGGCAGCACTAATTCAGCCTTCTTGGCTCTGATACCCAAAGAGAAGGAAGCTAATTCTTTCGATAGGTTCTGGCCTATATCCTTGTGTAATATAGGATATAAAATCATTACAAAGATCATTGCCAGTAGATTAAAATATATTCTCCCTCACCTTATCTCGGAAAATCAAGGTGGATTTGTGAAAGGCCAAAAGATCTGGGACAATCTTATTTTAGTTCAAGAGGCCATCCAATCTAGTACGAAGAATGGAGACAAAGGAATGGTGGTGAAACTCAACCTGGCAAATGCCTTTGACAGAGTCAGCCACCCATTTCTCCTTCAAGTAATGAGGAGATTCGGATTCGCTCCTGAATTTATCTCTTGGGTCAAGGCCTGTATCAGCCAGCCTTGGATAGCTCTGTTAGTCAATGGAAGAGTTGCTCCCTTCTTCCAAGACACCCATGGTCTGAGGCAAGGATGCCCGCTACCCTCTGCTATACGCCATCCAAGCATTAGTTCTAAGTTTTCAATTGGAATTAGCCAGGCAAGATCAGGAGCTTTCAGGAATTAGGATGGCAAGAGGCACTAAAGATATCAATCACGCACAATTCACAGATGACACTATCCTACTTAGAGGAGCTAGTTAGATCATAGCTCGCCGGTTCAAGAATGAAATGCACCATTACTGTCAAGCCTCCGGTAGCAAAATCAACTTCAGGAAAAGCCAAATCTATGGATGGAACATAAATCCAAAGGAAATGCTAGATATTACCCGGGTTCTTAACATGGATAGAGCTGTCCATTGGGACTCCTTCAACTATCTTGGGGTGCCTATTTTCAAGTCCAAAACCAAGACCTCAGCTTGGCTCCCTATAGTGGAAAAAATCAAAAAGAAAATCATGGGATGGGGGATGGTCTGGCTCAACCTGGTTGGGAAGGTAGTGCTTATCAAAGCTGTCTTGAACAACTATCTTCTATACCAATGCTCATTATTACTTGCTCCAGCACAAATTATCAATCAGATTGAAAGATTGATGAGAAACTTTCTCTGGCAGGGAGGAAATAACGAGGGAGGCAAAAAATTCGCCTTGGTAAGTTGGAATACTATCAAACAGCCATGGTCTGAGGGAGGTCTTCACATAAGAGATTTAAAAATTCAAAATCTGGCTATTGGAGCCAAATTGCTATGGAATATGCTGGTGCCCAATCCGTCCTGGAGCAGCTGTGTAATAAAAAGCAAATACTTTCACAGTCCAAGACTTAGATGCCTCGATGGACAACCTACGATTAAGAAGGGATTCCCCATAGTGAAAATATGCAAGAAGGTGATGTCATTCTTCACTTCTGATTTGCACTGGATCCCTGGCAATGGGAAACAAATTTGAATCTGGCAAGATGTGATCCAGGGACAGATCCCTCCTAAGCTTCCTCGTCTGCAAAATTGGATGACAACGCAGGGAATTAACACACTCTGGGACATTTCTGAATGGGAGAATGATGAGTCAGCACGTTGGGTCGCCTAGATGTTGCCGGAGTACCCTGATGAATTAAAAAATGAAAAAAGCATGCTGCTATCTCATTTATCTGGGTTGGCACCGCTGAAAAAACCCATAAAAGACAAGCATGGATGGGGGCTGAGCTCAGGCAGATACACTGCGACAGAGGGATATCAGAGTTTTTTTGCCAACTATAATGTGCCCGAAAATCTAGAAATCTGGAATTACTTATGGAATTGCAGGACAGTGCCGAAAATTGAGATGTTTTCTTGGACTCTAATGCATGGGAGAGTGCTTACTGGTGAGAACCTGGAGAAGAGAGGGATTGCAGGCCCATTTCGCTATCCTCTCTATGCTGTAGATGCCGAGAATATCAGTCATCTTTTTCTAAAATGCCCGTTTGCTATCTCTGTCTGGAAGGAGGTGCTGAAACATTAGGGAGATGGATTACAACTACCGGATCACATCCAGACTTGGTTTCTCAATTGGGATAAAATCTATCAAGGAGAGCTCCGGAAAAAAAAAATGGTTTGAAAGCATGCTGGATGAAACTATAGAAAATAATTTGCTGGTGTATTTGGAATGAGAGGAACCATAGAATATTCCAAGATAAGTTTCAGCCAGCATGGAAGATTACTGCTAAAGCAAATGCTTTACTCGGGGAGGTGGTCAGTATCTCCAAGATCCCAAATAATAAAGAAAAGCTAATTGATACTGAAAACAATTGGATGCAAAGTCTCAATATTAGGGCCGCAAATTCTATGAATGCTAAAAACTCAGAAGATTGGGAGATCAGGATGGATAAGTCCCAATTCGAGAATTGGTTAAGAGAAAGGAAAATCTTCAAATTGTTCTTTGATGGAGCCTCCAAAGGGAACCCAGGTCGAGCGGGAGGAGGAGGAATTATTCTGGAACCGGGAGGGAAAGTCGAGATAGAATACTACTGGAACATTGGTTACAACTCCAATAATATGGCTGAGGCTTATGGGCTCTGGCAAGGGCTCAAGCAGCTGAAGAAGAAAGAAGTGGAAGAGGTATTGGTTTTTGGTGACTCCAGGTTTATTATCCAAGCGCTGAACGAAGGAAGAAAGGGAAAAAATGAACGAACAACAAGGTTGATTAAGAGGATTAGATCCTTGTCCAAAATGTTCAGGAAGATAAATTTCTTTCATATTCTTAGGGAGAGTAATGTAGAGGTGGATCTCGCAGCCAATAAGTCTATTGCTGTAGGAATTAATGAGCTTATTGTTAATCTGGATGTAAGCATTGAAATCCCGCCTTAGTACTTTGTAGGTTGACTGTCTGGAGGTGCAGTGATAAGGTAGATTGTTGTAATATGTTCTCTTTACAGCATCTTTGCTGATCCTATCAATATAACATAAACGATTTTGTTATAAAAAAAAACTTTTGTGGTTACTATTGACCTTATTTACAACTGAGGTTTTACCTCAAGACATTGATGACTAAATACATCAATGACATCCCCAGTCAGAGGATCAACGTATCTCTCTCCCCCCCGCTCTCTCCTCGCCGCGACTTTGGAAGCCGTGAGCTCTTTGAGCATTTGCACCAAGTGGTGCAAAAAAACGCCGAGAGGCTAAAAATATTTTGTGTTTTCGCAAGCCAACCTTTGTGAATTACCTTGGGAGACTGCATATTAATACTGAGTTTTGAAATTTTAGGTTAAGACATTTATAACTGTTGTGTTTTGGCGTTCTAATTTTCTATTATTAATTTTGCAAGAAATAATAAATATTAATTGACAACAACTTAAAATTAACGCATGCAATGAGTATGCCAAATATTTGCAATTAATAATAAATTTCAAGCTCCTACAACCCGCAACACAAAAATTGAAGGATGCAGGTTTCGGAAAAGATTAGCGGGATGACACACAATACTTACAAAAATTATCCCACATCCCGCAACCGCAAATTTCAGGATGCAGGTTGAGGGAAAGATTGAATACAACTTCATTTATTTTGTCTTCCCCTATCTCGCAACCCAAAATAAAATAAAATATGGAATTATTTGCTTAAAAAAATAAAAATAAATAAATTAAAAGCTCAAAGTTAAGGTAAATTTAAGTTGGAGGCTTCCAAATCTTAATATTATCAAAATTACATTACAATAAATATAAAATTTCTAATAATAATATATAACTTTGATCAAAATTACATTCCAATAAATATAAAAAAATCAACAATCAAAACCTACTTATTTATGTGAGAATTGCGTATACTTCATTTCTTCTTCTTATTTTTATTTTTTTTTAAATTTCAATCACATTATGTGTATACTTCGTCTTTTTCTCAAAATTACCATAAATTGTGTATGTGTATAATCCTTTTCCCTTCAGCAATTCAGCTAAAACTGTGATGTCATTCTTCATAAATTCTTGATACCTGCATCACGTTATTCCACTCTATTTGAATATGAATTCTTTGCTATTACTCACTAAAGCAAAATTTGCTTGAGAAACTTCTCCTGGAAGATTTTCGAGGTCGTTTGGAAGTTCCTTAGGCTATTTATTTCGTGTCGAGATCCATTATGGTGATGTAATACCATTTGAGTTGGTTGTTTCATTGAAGCTTATCAATTTTATTGGTTTTGGTGTTGATTCAACCATCATTTTATCTCCGTTGTTCATCACTTTCAGTGTTTATCTTATTTCAACATTTGCTCTGATATCATTATAATAACATGTTGGAGTTTTGCTCTGATATCATGATAATAACATGTTGGAATTTAATAGAATGAAGATATAATTGAAAGATTAGTGAAAATAAATGACAATATTATTTAGTTGAGTGAGTTAGTTTTAATGATCGAGAGACCTGAATTGTAAGGAAAAGATCACATGGTCCAGTTCTCAAACTAGCTGCTTCTGTGAATATTGTGAACAACAATATATTGAGGCAAATCCACTTCAGTTTTGAATAGACCATTGTAAGTCACGCTGATACTCCAATCTTTTAGTCTATTGAATGACTAATAGGATTGAGTAAATCACTCTGTATTTGTAGATCAGTGCTCATTCTTGTTGCTTTTGTGTCCATGTCATTTGATAAATGGTTTCTATCCATGTCAATTGATAAATGGTTTGGAATGAGAGTAATTTGACTTGGTAAACCATTAGCAAATCAAACTCTTAAAAAACAATGGTCGAACTGGGTCATTAAGGCTTGTTAGGTAATGTAAGTGGTTGGTTAACAAGTAATGTTTACAAATTGTACAATGCAAAATCCATTAGTGAAAAGCTATATTGTTAAACAATTCATGAAACCCTGAATTGTTAACAATTTTTTGTTGTATTGTTAACGTCTGATTGGCATAACTCATTGTTGATTGGCATACAACTGGTTCGTTTCCCTGTTTGCAACCTTAAAACATGTGAAGGTGAAAATCGACCTTCTTCCTGCTTTTTTTTTTGACAATGAGGCGAAGAAATCTGATGTCCAAACATGTGAATTTGCTAATTTGCTAGACATTTTTGAGTCTAAACACCACAAGTATGAATACTTTTTATTTTGAACTCATTGGTAAAGGTGAATCATTTTTTCACATATAAGGTTGTGCTGCATTTCCTTTTTATAGCGCTTATAAATTCTTATGTCCTTTTTATCCTCTATATGATTCCCTTGGGCATTATCTATTTTTCATTGTAATTATATCCACATCTTACAGCTTTTAGATTTGCATGCAAAATTCACCAGCTGTAGAAGAACACCATAATTGACATCAAACCACTATGGCTCCAACATAATTGACATCGAACTCCTATGGCTCTAACTAACTTCATTATTCACCCAATACTCTCACACAAGATTTGTTGGCCAAGTTCTAGCGACCTTTCTCATCAACTAAAGAAAAAGGAAAGAAGTTAGTTGTTTTTCTATTTTAAATGAATGTGTTGGTTTTGGTGCAGGTCATTGTTTTTCATTAATGTGTTGTTTTTGGTGCAGGTCATTGTTTTTCATTAATGTGTTGTTTTTGGTGCAGGATAGAGTTGTTCATAATTCCAGTGCTGAGTGGCAGAGTATCAAGGACGCTGCTGAAAGAGCAAGAAATAGGGCAAGTGTAGAGGTCGATGACGTGGGTACAACAACATGCACTGAATTGCTAGAAGCTCTTGAATTGAGTCGTTGCCTATTACTTATGGGGTAAGTTGGCTCTTAATACATTACCTCTCTAGTATATAGATATTAAAGAAAATTTATCTCAAGTGAGAGATTTAAAAGAAAAGTCGAAACAACTAAAAGAAAACTCGAAACAACTGTGATAATTATGCAGGAGGCATATTATTGATCTCTATTGATGCAAAGATTAAAGTGAAGATTAACCTTTGTATTCTTGAATATTGTCCTTTTTGTTCCAGGTATATACATGGTTGCCCATGGTTGCTCCTTTTTCATTTAATACTCAAGAAGCTTCTCAGTAGAAAAGGTAAAACACAAACAATGTTAAAGAAATCTTCCACATAAATAATCACAATTTACAAGGAAAGTTCCTCATGGCAACGTAGTTTGATATTCTGGGAGTTGTATGACCCTCCAATGATTTTAGATTTCCTGTCCAGAAATCCTACACAATTAAAACTCTATTGATTAGAAACAAATTTCTCATTTTATGCCATTTTAACTTGGTAAAATAGAGAAGCATTCATATGTTAATTTAATTGGCTTCGTTGCCCTTCTAATGCAAAAAACTGACTCAGTTACATCATTAATTTTCATGCTAGATAACACAGAATCCGAGTAATATGAAAATCTCCTGTGTATATTATACCTAGTAAAATAAGTCTATTGTGTATTTGCCTATTATTTGCAAAGGGAAAATATTCTGTTGATAAAACACAGTAAAAGGGAACCACCATTGAGGCTTTTGAAACCCACACCACGGGACTCCCTTGAAAGAGATAAATCCATCCTGCTGGGTAGACAATAGTGGATGAGTTAACGTGTTAATGACTTGCCATTGTGGGTGAGGTACACTTAGTCCCATTGTGGGTGAGATACATTGTGGAGAGAAAGGGTAAGAAAATTAATGTATAAATGGATGTGAAAAGTGCGCTATTCTATAAGCATCTGCAAACCTAGTATTTCTTCTCTCTTTGCTCCCATCTAACATATATCTCTTAAAAATAGTCGGCTGAGGTGTGTCAGCTCTCGCCCTAGGATGAGATTGTACAAGAATAATGAAATAAGCATTCCAATTATCGTAAATAAAGAAAAATAGCCATAGCTATTTGATAGACCTTTTGAAGCCCCAACTATGTATGTGGTTGATCAGGGTGTTTAAGGCTTTCAACACACGGAGAAAACCCAACCAAAGGCTTCAAACAATGCCACGCAGGTATGTTCTATCCTTGAGCTGTTTGGTATAGTAATCCCCCATGGATACTTATGTAGCCTCCACCGGCTAATGAATGGATTTGATCTAGAGTGGATCTATTTTCCGGGATGGAAAAAAGTTGGAGGAGCTAGTTGGTAAGCCGACTAGAATGATAAACCGACTAAGTCGATCAACTGACTAATTAGAGATTAGGTCGGCCACATAGGGTCGTGTCGGTTAACCGAACCGACAGGTAGTTATTTGTAACTATTTTGTCGATCATATATATTAGGCTGTTGAGCCAGATAAGAACTTGATTTAGTTCTCTGTATTGTATGGACCCTTTCACTATAATATAATATGTTATTCTACCTATGTTCTTGTCTCTCGTCTCTGTTGTATTTGTATGCTTTTAATGTGTATTATTGGTAATCCTATGTGATCTATGAGATTACAACAAAAACGAAGAGTTGAGAAAAAAGAAAAGACAACTTAGACCTAACTAGGATGAAGAAACTATTCTAAATCTAAACTGCTTCGAAGGTGTTGAATAAATCACGGGCTGTCTTAAAACATATGCAGAAAAGCAATTCACCACATTAATAGAAATGTGAATAGGATGAAAACTTGTCTTATTGAATCTCAGTTAATCAATGAAAAATATTTAAAAGTGAAACATAATTAAGGAATTTAAGATAACTTGCAAGCGCTCAAGTTAGTTGAAAAACCAACTTATAAGCTTTGAAACTTTTACTGCTGAACCATTCATAGAAATAGATAAAGACAATTCATTAGAAATAACAGAGATAAATGAAAGTTAAACAAACACATTAATTGATTGCAAATGAATCACGGTATTATCTGATCATTTGGAACAGAGAGACCAACATCTGTCAAAGAATTTAATAGATAAGTACAAGAGATATGAAACTATAACACTGATTTTATTTAGAAATTCATGGAATAAATTACACAAAACCTTTAGAAAGAGAGAAGTATTTTTCGATCCCTTGCATTAGTCTCCCCTCTCCAAAAGTTCTAGAGGCCTCATACATTAGAGATCATCGCTTAAAATACAATCAAAGGAATTCCCCCTAAAGGGGATCAAAACTAACAAAGCTAATATCCTAAGAAATCTCTCCAAATCTTCCAAATTCGTAGCATCTCCTCAATATGGGGGTAATTGCCAGATTCAATGCCAAGTTGACCATTACTTCAAGCTCATTCTTTGCTAATTTATGCCATAATCGGATGAATATATGAATCTTCCCTTCCATTACGAATGGCTGCTTGATCAACCGCTCTAGATCATTATACTGATGCAATCAAGTCCCTTGATTTTCTCCTCTTCTTCATCCCTGCTTTGCTCAACTTGCTCGATCACCAACCCAGGTGGACAAGTTTTTTCAATAAGGACCATGGTAGGAAAAGACAAGTCAATCATGATATTATCAACTGCATACCATCTCCTGCCACAAATAGCTTGTGCTCTTTTGATAGATTCACCTACTGTTTCTTCTAGGTCTTCCCAAGTTCTCATAATAGCTCTAACTTTCTTTAACTGAAAGTTAGAAAGAAAAGTAATATTCTCAGGATTATATTTCATATCTCTTTGCCAATCAACCACTTCATCATAAGCCTTAGAAGCCTATTTTCTCTTGTCCACCAAGTCTTCTAGAACAATAGACATCTTATCAAACATTGTGTGAGTTTCAAAGATATTATCTAAAGTTTTGAATAACTCACAGACCAAACAATAGTGTTCCCTATTGATTCTATAGCAAGTTCTTTGAATTCTTCTTTTGAAAATTTAGAAGATGAGGATGAAGCTGCACTTGCAGTTGCATCTTCATTCTCTTTTACCAACAATTCAACCTTCTGAGCCAGAGTGACATTAACAGTCCTTTCCCTTTGTAGTTCTTCACTGAGGGAAACATTCATCTCTTGAAGTTCATACACCTGTTCTCATGTTACCTTTTAAGCTAGACCAGTTCCTCTTTCAATCTAATAATTTCTGCTTTCTGCTTATCAAACTCTCGGTTCAAAGTGTTCACAACATCAAAGTTGGCTCCTGTAAAAGCCCCTAAGACAGATGCAACATCAATGGCATATGCCTGCGGATCACTTGATTGCTGAGTCCACACCACCTCACTTGCAACAGACATATCCATATCACCCTGGTCCCGGTTCCTTTTCCAACCTTTCCTCACCACTGATCTATCAGTTTTGTTGTACTGATATTCTCCTAGAGATACCACAAAATATTCATTGAATTATTCCCTTACCTCATTACTGGGGGGTATATTGATGCCAGTGGATATGAGGGAAGTAGTTTGAGTTGTGGTGACAGAAGGGATAGTCATAGTAATGGGGGAAGTAGATGGAGAAGGGTTCATATTCTGAGCAGGAATGGCTTCAGGAGCTGAGGGGATGTTAGGAATTGTACCCTCAACTGATGAAACTTGCATAGTAGAGATCTTGGATGGTGATGATGTGACTGCTGAATTTTCCTCAGCTACCAATGAAGACACTAAACTGATTGAACAGATATGCAATGGAGTCTTGACAACTATAGATAGGTCAGATGTAGGAATAGGTATATCTATAGAAATAGGTATCATAGATTCAGGTAGACACGTAGCATCCTGATGATGCTGAGTCATGAAAAGTGTTACATAAGAACCATCAGATAATGAGGATAATGCTATTATAGATAAAAGAAGTATTGCAGAAGAAGAGGGAGTAGAGTGACTTGAAGGTTGAGATGGAGGAAGAGAGGATGAAATATTACCATTACTAACATTGGTGAGATTTTGGAAATCATTACATGTCTCAACAGTAACAGGCACAGGAGAACTTCTTCCCTCCTCTTCCTCTGAATGAGTTAGGTCAATAGTAGGAACATGAATGGATATTTTTATCTTCTTAACAAGTTTGTCCTCAACCTGAGTCTTTTCAGTTTGAGTCTTTCCAACCACAGTAGCTACCTAGACAGTTTCAGCTACCGGAGATGTTGCAACTTCTTGGCTATCTAGTGCTGAAGTCAACCTGTTCAGTGTCTATTTTATCTGCTCTGAAGTCTGCAAATAGTCTTTAACTTGCTATTCCATAGATGTCTAGGGAATTTCTGTCATGGGGGATTTCCCTTTATCCAAGCCCAAGCTGGTTTCTATAGATGCAGTTTTAGATGCCAGAGCCTCTTTTGCTGCAACTTGAGCTTCCATTCTTCTTTGTATTTTGTCATCCTTTCCAGGATGTCCAATTCCATAGACCTGAAATGTTTTACCCTGTCCCTGATCTCTTTTGGTGCTGCATAATATGGATTTTCTCTTCCTTGCTTTTCGCCCTTGCTAAAACTTTAGAAAATGTATTCACTCTCTGATAAATAAAATCATCAGGAGTTTCCTCATGAACATAACCGACTTTAAAATGATTTTCCTTTAGGTGTAAATCAACAATGCCTTTAGGATCATGCTGTCTTTTGCATGCAAAACCAAGTTTAAGTGACATGATATGGTCACTCAGCTCCGATGCCCAAGTAGAAGAGGGAACGCTCAAGGATCCAAGTGTAATAGGAAACCTGGGCCAAAATTTTCTCTTTGGTGCAGCACATTTGTTGTATATTCCTTCTGTAACTGTCTAAAATGAGATCTCTTCTAAGACCAACCTGTCTGGGACGACTTTAGGCAACATATGAGCTATGTTACTGCCATAAACCCTGATGTAGGTGAAATATTCACCCACATACCAGTCTCCCATTGTGGATATGAGAGCTTTTGCTTTTGGTGAGAAAGCAAGGGCTTCTTTATTGAAAATCAGAAAATATACTCGGCCAAGGAAACTTTCACATATATCATAAAACCTAACCAGATGGTTTCCATCCCAAAGCTCGGAATGATAAATATGTACAGGCGGGGCCGACAATTCCCAACTCCATCCCAAATTAGGTTAACGGAAATTAGCACAGAAAACATCTACAATGAAGGTAGTAAGATAAAAGTTGGGGTTTTTCTTAGCAGTGGCTTTCTAGAACTCTTGAATAGTGTTTTTAAGTTTTAGTGACATAATTGAGGCCTAAGGGAAAGCTTCACCTGTGGTAATAATGTGATGAGCGATGGGAGCCCATTCCTCTTTGAAGAACGAACAATTGGGAAGGCCATAAAGCCTGCACAACATCACGGCCATAAAGTTTCTGAGCGGAAATTGGCTAGTTGAGACCCGGTACTGGTATTGAAAGAACGGTCTTTCACATTGGTGTGGTCAATAATCCATCACACAACATTGTTATAAGGTAGGATGGCTGGTCTGGCAGCGATCATATGCAAGCCAAAATCTCTAATTCTCTCATAAACCATTTGGTCACTCTGGCAATCTGAGAGGTCATTGTTATCGAAAATTGAGTAAACTCTAGACCAGTCTAAATGAATGGTTTCAGTGACACGGCTGCTAGTTTCAGAAAAGACACCGAAGTTTGGGTCTTCGGTGAACATATCCTTCTGGAGGTTTTTGCTCGTAGTGATTATAGGGGTTTTTGATGTCGCCATGTGTCGTTTTTATAATATTTATACCAGAAGTTAAAACAGAATTATACAGTAAGCACAGTAATCAATTCAAAATGCGAGACAACAACCTGGTAACCAACATGAAACTGTAGTAATCACTGTTGGAGTCGCGTGGTAAAATCTGGAGGTAAAAATCACACAACAAAGTGAATTACAACAGTAAAAACAGTGAAAATCCATAAATCAAAACTATCATATTTATAATTCCCGAGAAATAATACAAACCGTCAGATGAGGGTAAAAACAAAAAGAACGGTCAGGATCAGCTTTGCAGGATGTGGGATCAAAACAAAATTTGCAAGTTTATTAATTGTTCGGTGGGAACGCAAAATAGTACAAAATTTATTCAATTAGCTCCGCAGCCCGCATTCCGCATTGTGCGGGATGTGGGTTACGGGTAGACACAAACCAAACGAAAATAATAGGAACTCCGCAACCCGCATTCCGCACATTGCGGGATGTAGGATGCGGGTTGATTAAAACTAACACATATACAAACTCTCCCGCACCCCGCATTTGCGAGATGCGGGATGCAGGTTTAAAAAATGAAATATCAAATGAAAGGTTTTCCGCACTCCGTAGGTTGAGGATTTGCGGGTTGCGGGATGTTAAAACAATCCAAACAAAAATTCATCATTCTGCATTCAAAACAAAGAAATCAAACATAAATTTTTGGAAATTGGGTAAGTTAAAGTGTCCCAAGAATCAAATAAAATCTTAATAAAACCCTTTAACCGATATCCTTCTAGAGGTTTTTACTCCTGGTGATTTTGGGGGTTTTGGATGTCGCCATGTGTCGTTTTTGAATATTTATACCAGAAGTTAAAAACAAAATTATACAGTAAGCACAGTAATCAATTCAAAATGTGAGATAACAACCTGGTAGCAAACCTAAAACTGCAATAATCACTGTTGGAGTTGTGTGGTAAAATCTGGAGGTAGAAATCACATAGCAGAGCGAATTACAGCAGTAAAAACAGTGAAAAACCGTAAATCAAAACTATCATATTTATAATTCCCTAGAAATAATACAAATCGTCAAATGAGGGTAAAAATAAAAAGAACGGTCAGGATCAACTTTGCGGGATGTGGGTTGCGGGCAGACATAAACCAAACGAAAATAATAGGAACTCCGCAACCTGCATTCCGCACATTGCGGGATGCGGGATGCGGGTTGATTAAAATTAACACATATACAAACCCTCCCGCACCCTGCATTTGCGGGATGCGGGTTTGAAAAATGAAATATCAAATGAAAGGTTTCCCGCACTCCGCAAGTTGCGGATTTACGGGTTACGGGATGTTAAAACAATCCAAACAAAAATTCATCATTTTGCATTCAAAATAAAGAAATCAAACATAAATTTTTGGAAATTGGGTAAGTTAAAGTATCCCAAGAATCAAATATAATCTTAATAAAACTCTTTAACCGATATCCTTCTGGAGGTTTTTACTCTTGGTGATTCTGGGGGTTTTGGATGTCGCCATGTGTCGTTTTTTGAATATTTATACGAGAAGTTAAAAACGGAATTATACAGTAAGCACAATAATCAATTCAAAATGCGAGACAACAACCTGGTAACCAACCTAAAATTGCAGTAATCATTGTTGGAGTCGCATGGTAAAATCTGGAGGTAAAAATCACACAACATAGCGAATTACAGGAGTAAAAACAGTGAAAAACCATAAATCAAAATTATCATATTTATAATTCCCGAGAAATAATACAGACCGTCAAATGAGGGTAAAAAGAAAAAGAACGGTCATGATCAACTTTGCGGGATGCGG
The DNA here is from genome assembly GCA_001517045.1 of Pseudotsuga menziesii. Lineage (NCBI taxonomy): Eukaryota > Viridiplantae > Streptophyta > Pinopsida > Pinales > Pinaceae > Pseudotsuga > Pseudotsuga menziesii. The sequence goes on from LPNX010632479.1 coordinate 366,121, forward strand.
GATCAAAACAAAATTTGCAAGTTTATTAATTGTTCGGCGGAAACGTAAAATAGTACAAACTTTATTCAATTAGCTCCACAGCCCACATTCCGCATTTTGTGGGATGCGGGTTACACGCAGACACAAACCAAACGAAAATAATAGGAACTCTGCAACCCGTATTCTGCACATTGCTGGATGCGGGATTCGAGTTGATTAAAATTAACACATATAAAAACTCTCCCGCACCCCGCATTTGCGGGATGTGGGATGCGGGTTTAAAAAATGAAATATCAAATGAAAGGTTTCCCGCACTCCGTAAGTTGCGGATTTGCGGGTTACGGGATGTTAAAAAAATCCAAACAAAAAATCATCATTTTGCATTCAAAACAAAGAAATCAAACATAAATTTTTGGAAATTGGGTAAGTTAAGGTATCCCAAGAATCAAATAAAATCTTAATAAAACCTTTTAAGATATACGAAGAGTCTTACCAAGTAATCTTCGTATGTAAAATTTGGGCCCGAACGTAAAGTTTCCAAAAGAACTAAAAAAAAGACAACCAACTTTAACATAAATTTATACTAACATCAGGGCAAAAACTCCATTGTGAGATGAAAAATACGAAATGAATGAGTTTTTGTGTGCATCATGAAAAGCTTAGGAGATGGGAAAAAGGCCAGCTGAAAGGAAAATGGTGAATTACTGATTATGGATACCATTATAAAACAAAAAGATCTCTACCTGATTCTATTCTGTAAGTAGATATATACAATGACAAAACTCATCAGTGAACGGTCATCTCACTTCCTTCACCTTCATTGCATCCTACTTTGACATGAAAAACAAATGTGAAAAAAATTGAATAAAATTTAATTTGAAAAAAATTGAATAATAAAATTTTAATATATAAACTTATTTAAAAATTTAAATTTTTATTTAATATAAATCTATTTAATAACGTTCTTACCCAAAAAAAGAGGTGATAATTATTTATCGCGTAAATGTGGATGAACTCAAGTAGAAGTCCTTCCAATAACGAATTCATGACGTACAAGTCATTTGCAATTCTTTTCATGATTGGAAGAGTCTTGTGCAACTCCATAGGCAATTGGAAAACTAAGGCGCGATTCTTTTAAAAATGTAAGGAAGGGAATAGTGTTGAAGGTATTTTTTCTTCCATTAAAGAATGCGCAAAAAAAAATAGACGTTTACTATCAATTAATGGAATATATAGGAAATGCGACATGTTATTAGGCATCAAGGTGTTAATAAATTGGCAAATATTTAAGGGAAGTCGTTGATATTGTGTTATTATGCAAAATGTAGGAAATATGGCAAAATTTGGCATTAAGTTCTTAAGAACTTGGTGACATTCTACGGGAGCTGTTCATTATTGTAAACTTATGGAAAATGTAGGAATAGTGGCAAGATCTGTCATCAAAATTCTTTAAAATTGGCGTAAATCTTCCGAAAATTGTTATTTTTTTTAAAATTTATGCTTAAATGCAGGAAATATGGCAACATATGAGATTAAAATTTTAAGAAACCTATGGTTATTTTAGGGAATTTGTTGATTATGAAAAATATAGGAAATATGGCGGGGTCTGGCATTAAAATTTTAAAACACCTGTGGAGATTTTAGGGAATCTGTTGATTTGGAAACTTTATGAAAACTTTGGGAAATATGGCAGGGTCTGGCTATAAATTCTTAAGAAACTGTGGAACATTTTAACTAAGCTGTTGATATTGTAAATTTACGGAAAACATAGGATTTATGGAAATGTCGGGCATTAAATTCTTAATAAATAGGTAGACATTTTAGGAAAGTTGTTGATTGCGGTAAATTTATTGAAAATTTAGGAATATGGCAAGGTCTAGCATCAGATTTTCAAAAAGTTGGTAGACATTTTAGGAAAAATGTTGATTATCCCAATTAATTTTTGATCGGCTTTGCAAAAATAGTCACAAAGTAATGAGTAGTGATAGGAAGTGCATGGAATATTCTGTGCTTCCTTGCCCCTTCAGTGGCTTGTACAATTACTTTTTAAAATGACAATTTGTTAAGACTTTTCCGTGCAAGTACTTTCATGAGTTTATTTATTTATCATTAGCACAAGTTGGCAAAAATGTGCTGTTTCACATCAAAACAACGCAAGGTTTTATTTTGGTTTTATAAATAAGGCCATGTTTCATATTATGTGAGTACCTGAACGTTTATGCTATCCCAATCCTTCAAAATTTATTTTTTGTACTTTCTCTATCTCTATGTGGACTGTGGCCACCATTGTTTTTTCCTATTTTTGAACATGTTCTTATAGCAGATGGTTTTGAACTCTCTCACGAGAGGGGATCTGTTGATAATGAGAATTTTAAATTTTTATGGAGCATAATGCTCCATAGCATTAGAGGGTTAGTATAGGGTAGATGAGAGTAGATCCTTGACCTAAGAGTATTGTCCATCAAGTTTGATGTATTCGGATTTCTCTCTGTTTTCTTCTTGTTTACTTTGCGGGCAGATGGACAACTAACTAATGATTTATTTCATGTATTTTTAGATTTGGTATTCAACTGGAAACCAACATTGTGTTGCTTCCAATCATAAAATATAATGTCTGCATTGACATTTTATGTGAGGAGGACTGTGGCCATCATTGTTTTTTCCTATTTTTGAACATGTTCTTATAGCAGAGATGGTTTTGAACTCTCTCACGAGAGGGGATCTGTTGATAATGAAAATTTCGAATTTTTATGGAGCGTAATGCTCCATAGCATTAGAGGGTTAGTATAGGGTAGATGAGAGTAGATCCTTGACCTAAGAGTTTTGTCCATCAAGATTCATGTATTCAGATTTCTCTATGTTTTCTTCTTGTTTACTTTGCATGCAGATGGACAATTAACCAATGATTTATTTCATGTATTTTCAGATTTGGTATTCAACTGGAAACCAACATTGTGTTGCTTCTAATCATAAAATATAATGTCTGCATTGACATTTTATGTGAGGATTTTCATTGTTTTTTCATTTATCCATAGATCATAGCAGAACAATCCTCCTCCTCAACAGAAAAGCTGGAAATACCCAGAAAAAGACTGCTACTCGAGAAACACTGAAATGTGTTTAAATGTTTCCAAAGTATATAAGAGACAAATATCAACAGTCTCTTTCAGAAATGTTTACTGGTCAGAAAAAATTCCCACATCGGGTAAACTTAGCACACATTTACATGACTAACGTATTATTATGCTAGGCCTTTTGGTTAGTATATATCATACGAGACTATGAGCAGGGTTACCGGAATCCTGGAGAAAATCACACAGTGAAGTGGGTGCAGAACACCAAATTAGTTGCAGAAAAAATTAATTTCAGTGCTATTAAATTTTAATACAAACATTGGCACAACCAGGGGTGTAATGATTTGTGTAATGGCATAATCGGGAGAAATCAACCAATCTTCACTCAAAGACTATGCACAGCAGTTAGCAACACAAGTTACAAATGTAAACTGCTATTGTTAGTCAAATGGTTCTCACTCATGCAATAGAGAACCAAATCATCCATGTACGAGAATAGGTCTAGTATCTACTCACTCTAATTACTTAATAAAGAAAATACACATACATAATTCATTATGCACCTCAACACTCTACATTAGGCTCTACAGCAGAATCCTAACAACACTATGACTCTCAAATTAATAGCCAACACTCTATATAGATTGGCTATATGTGAAGAAAATGTTAATGGGAGGAGAAGACCAAAACTGATGGTGTTCCCAATCTCGTCATGACTAAATATGAAGAGACATATATCATAGACTTGATAAATTGTCAGTGAATAATCACATGTAAATGGATCTATGTAAAGGTGGACTGTGGTAAAGGAGATGACCCAAATATATGAGCAGACCTAGCATTGAAGTTGAGCCCGTAATGAGGAAGAGGCCCTAGAAGCTCTCCATGCTTAGTCCCGGGTTTGAATCTGCTTGCGACCTTGTGTTGTTGTAGTCTGTGTTATTGAAATATGCTTTCTGAATTCTTTGAGCTTCCAGGCTCTTTGAAATCTCCAACACCGACGTGGACATGTCTGATACCAGTGGAGATCCCAGGCAGAGATCGATGGAAATGGGTTTCTGGAAAGCCAGATTAGGTAACGGAAAGAAAACTTCGTGAGCATAGTAGGAAGTATGGTAGAACAACACTTTGGGAACACGCCAGGAAGTACTGCAAGACAGCATGCGATGAAAACTTCGTGAACCTGGCAACACCCGACACATGTCCAGCAGACACAACACCTGTCCATCCATTATTCGTCAAGCTACAAGGCATGTGTGGAAATTTCAATGGCCAGGGAGACAAGGAATCTTCTGAGACTACGTCTCCATAGGGAAAACGCCTTCGACGTAATTATTATTACTTCGAAATAAAGCCAAATAAAAACTCAAATATGTTGATAAGTGGATAAAGTTGCTATACTTAAATGATTATTTGAACAAAACTTTCAATTGAAAACATAGGATAATTTTTTTTTAATTTGCATACGGTTTAATAAAAATGACAATGCTATTAGGATAGTGCAGTGGAGCTTTGGAAGGAATTCCATTAGTTTTCCACCAATACCCAGGGACTAATAAGAGCGAAGCTTTGTAGGGGAATTCCATTAGCTTTCCTCTAACACTATTGATAGGATTAGGGAGCAAAGGGAGGGGATAACTATCTTTGACAAATCTCATAACACTATTGATAGGATTTGGGAGCAAAGGGAGGGGATAATTATTTTTGACAAATCTCATATATGCAGTGTGTAATGTTGGGTCTTTTTCATTAGGAGTTGGTTAAATTTTAGATTATTTGCATTTTTTTTAAGTAACATAATTTGTTATTGAAAATGATATTTTCAATGTTGAATTGCTATTTTTATTGTAAAAATGGATTTAAGGCCATTTATTACTTCAAAACACCTAGATTATACAATTCCAATCACTAAAAAAACTACCATTTAAACAATTTTGCTAAAATTTTGACGGAATAAAGAAAAAAACAAACAAACAGAGTTTAGCTTAAAACCCTTTCATTATGCACTTAAAAAACAATAACATAAACAGGGAACTTGTCTGAAACCGTGAAACACGTAACCTATTCCTTGATCCATCTCCACTGCTCCCAAACAATCGGCATCATTAACTGTTGATAAATGGAACCTGCCACCTGCTCAAGTGGATCACCCTACTATTAACTTACATGGGCACACACATCCTACACTTGCCATCTCCAATTGCAGCTGGCAATTGCATAACTCTCCAGATGCTCGTTTCTTGCCACGATACTCTTCCCTCTCTCCCACTCCTTCATCGATCTCCACACCTTAATAACATGAATCCATTCGACCGATCTTATTATCGTTACATGAATCCGTTCGACCGATCTTATTATCGTTACTTGTCTGATTGTTGGTATTTTCTCAATCTGAATTTTTTTTTAGCAGTAGATCATTTTGTTTTGATCTATCCAGTTGTTGATCACCGAGCAAAATTCGTTCGACCGATCAGACTTATAATCGTGACATCTATGATTGTTGGTTTTTTCTCAATCTGAATTTTGAGCAGTAGATTATTCTCTTCCGATTGATTCAGTTGTTCAGCACCGATTCGCAGTTTTATCAACATGAAGGTAAGTTAAGTTCCCGCAGTTTTATCAACATGAAGGTAAGTTAAGTTCCCTGTAGTTTGATTGTAGAAGGAAATTAATGTATTTTTCTCGGGATAATTGAATAATTGGGTGTGGTTTCAGGGCACCAAAGTGCGTGAATTTCCTGGGGATGATATTAAGATGGCCCATAAGAAGCCCAAGGTGGGAGGAGGAGCTCCCAAGAGCAAAAGACTAGGGGGAGCACCTCAGACTAACGGTAAGTTGATCAAGCAGGAACCCAGCGAGAACTTTGAAGAATTTATGAGGACTCTTAAGGAGAATGTTTCGGTGGACGAGATGCGTGAGATCCTTCGTGAGAATGGCCAGGATGCATCTGGTTCAGACGAGTCTGTGATTGATAGATGGTATGTTGTGAGATTCTTGGCATTAGAGTTGAATTTTTAAGCTAAATATGTGTCTAAATAGCTCATTAATGGTGGTATGTGTACGGCAATAGTGCTGATCAGATGGTCTATGGGCCAATGGAGGCATGCCCTATGTGCGGTGGAAGTCTGGAGCTGGTTGGATTTAATTACTCTTGCTTGGGCTTCATTTCAGAATGGAGCAAGTGCAGTTTTAGTACTAGAGATATTCCCCGGACCAATGCAACTTTGAAAATTCCCAGTGGGGTCAAAAATGAATTTATCGCAGAGGTTGAGCACCGAGTTATTTCATGGTTGTCTGTATGCGAGTTGTTTTCATTTGAATAATTCATTCCCGCCATTGTTCTTTTCTCCTGAAATGTGATTCTTGATGTTCCAGTGGTCAAGAAATTATCAGGCCTCCACCGAGCGTCCAAAAAGGGAATTTCCAACTGATCAGCCCTTCTCTGGCATGACATTAGGGTTTGCAGGTCGAATGTCACGCCCTCAGGTAGCTCCTTTAATCGGTAAATCTGTGTTTCAAAACATTTAATACAATTTCTGCAATTCTTTTGCATCGGGCGAATGTTGATACTATGCAACTATGGTAGTATAAACAGCACCCAAGGTTAGGTACTCGTTTAGAGCAGAAAACCCATCTTCAATTGAAATCACATCAGAAACCCTTTTCGGGCATTCATTTCCAATTTCTCGGCTGCTTTCTCGAGAAATTTCTTAACAGGTTTTGAGCGAACCCCGAGACGTTTCTAATAGGTTTCTAAGCCTACCAGAAATGACTAGAAGAAAAGATATGAAGTTCACGTCTATCATTAAATTTAAAGTGGACCAGTCTTACTGTAACGAAGTATTATCCCTAAGGCCTTGTTTTTCTAAGCATTCTATTCCAGAAAAGAAGTATTCAGGTCCTGCTTTGCACTAACAGAGTGTTAACCTCTAACGCCCAATAACACCTTCCTCCCACCCTTCACGACTGCTCTCTTACTGGCTAACGGTTGAAAAGTAGATTTCATAATCATTCTATGAAAGACAACCTTATTTCTCCTAGTATTTACCCTTCACATCTTTCTTGCTAAGGGTTGATAAGGATAATGAGATTTCATAACTATGGGTTTATTTTCAAGGCCTTATTTGGTGAAGTATTCACCCTCCACTCTTAGTGTTGATAAAGGTTTATTAAGGGTTATAAGGAGATTTACTAAAGGTTGATACGAGATTTCATGGGTTGATATGGAGATTTCACAACCATTCTATGCAGAGGAACTTTTCAAGGCTGTATTTCTGGTATTTATCTGTAACTTCTTCCCTGCTAAGGGACCTCTCACTTCTCCCTTGTTAAAGGTTGATAAGGATATTTCATAACCGTTCTGTGAAGAAGACCTTCTACCTTGGTAAGTGACCTCTCACTTCTCCCTTGTTAAAGGTTGATATGGAGATTTCATAACCATGCTGTGAAGAGGACCTTGTCAAGGCCTAATTTTTTGAAGTATTTAACCCTCATCTCTCCCTTGCTAAGAGACCTCCCACCTCTTCCTTGTTAGCCTCGATAAGGAAATTTCATAACCAAGAACCTCCCACCTCTTCCTCCTTAAAGGTCGACAAGGAGATTCCATAATCATTCTTTGAAGAGGACCTTTTCAAGGCCTTATTAATTATTTCAAGGACCTTTTCAAGGCCTTATTAGTTATTTCTCCAAGTATTCACCCTTCATGACTACCTCTCCCGCGCTAAAGAGTGAGGAGGAGATTTCATAACCATTATATGAAGATGACTTTTTCAAGGCCTTGTTCTTTGAAGTGTTTAGCCTCTCATCTCTCCCTTGCTAAGGAACCTCTCGGTTCTTCCTTGTTAAAGGTTGATAAGGAGATTTTTATAACCATTCTGTGAAGAAGACCCTTTCAAAGCCTTATTTCTCGGAGTATTTAACCTTCACCTCTTCCTTGTAAGGGACCTTGCAACTTCTCTTGTTAAAGGTTTCATAAGAAGTTTTCATAACTAATCTGTGAAGAGAATCCTTTCAAAGCGTCATTTCTTGAAGTATTCACCCTGCACAGCTACCTATCCCTTAGCTAAGAGTGGATAAGGAGATTTCGTAACCATTGTATGAATAGGACTGGAATACCTTTATAAAACGGTCATTGATTTGGTGTGTGTTCACTCGCATCTTCATACTTTCTAGTGGTGCAATAGCTTCTATCAGATAACGGGCAAAAGGCATGTAGGTAAATTACTTTCTTGCACTTGCAACCAGGGGGATTGTGGTGGTTTTTTTCATGATAATGGTGATTTTGAGCTGCCTTTGGACGAGACAGTAAAAGCCAACTCGACATTAGAAGGCCATAGTCAATAGTGCTACATATCCTGGTCAAAACAGTGCCTCAAACTTTTTCAGACTCTTTCATTTAAGGAAAGTACAAGTTTCACACTTTCACTCGAGAAAGCCAAGGGATTAGATGGAATGTGAAGATTAGTCTGTTACAAACTGACTTATCATATATTTGATGTCCTGAAACAGTGATATTACATTGTTGCAAACATTTTGTTTTAAATATGAATTATCCTATCGAGGATGGCCCCGTTGCTATGAATTTGATTATATCTCCTTTTTCTAATTTTATAAATTTGAAGGATTTGTTCATGTTTACTTTTCTTTGGTGATCTCCATTTAATATTATAATTTTCAATTCTTTGCTCTTTTTTCTCTATTTTTGGTATGAGGATGGATGATAAAAAATTATTCTGTTGTCGTATTTATTTCAAAAGACTATAATATTTTTTATGGTAAAATCTGAGATTTTCTTTTATCATCATGAAGTGTGAGTCGTTTCTTATTCCTAGTAACATGCTTATGCAATACCCTTGTTTGCAATAGTTTTTTTCTTGTATTCTTGAAGTGACTACTGGTGATATGTGTTTCAAGTATGTTTGGAGGCGGGAGATTGAGAAACATGGAGGTCGGGTTTCCAATGCCATCAAAGAGGGTAGGTGACTGATCTCCTCTCGTTTGCTTTTCAAGGGGTTTAGTTCAATCACTGCAAGGCAATTTGGGTGGACTGTTGGTGATGAAATTGGTAGCTGTGTTGCAGGTGTAACTTGTGTAGTAGCGCCGGAAACTGAACTTGAACGTGGAGGCTCATCTAAGTTGGTTGAAGCCACGTAAGTTTTCTGAGATTTTTCCTACTGTTCTTTCAATATTGTTATGAAGAATTAAATAATTTGGAATGACCGACTTTCGTTGATTTTTGCAGTGACAGGAGTATTCCAGTTGTGAAAGAAGCCTGGCTTCTTGATAGCATTGAGAAGGAGAAGGCTCAGTCCCTCGAGGGATATAGTATGGTTGCAAAATTTTCAAGTGGAAAGGATATTCCTTGGGATAAGCGCGCTCCTGAAGACGAGGCTGCCGAATCTCTAATGGCAGAGGTGCGTTTTCAATCTTATCTGCAAATATTTGCACTTCATAAGTATCTATCTGTGCTTTTCTCAGTTCTCTATTCTCCACATAGATCCAGATTCCGTATTAACCCCTCTTCTAAGCAAGTTTATTAAGCATTGACAGTTATAAAGTGTTATTTGCTTCTCCACTAGCATAGAACCAGATTCCATATCAGCCCCACTTTTAAGCAAGTCTATTAAGCATTGACCTCTACAAAGAGGTGCAAACCTCAAAAGCATATAAGTTTACACATCCCATGGTCCTGCAAACCTCAAAAGCATTTAAGTTTACACATACCATGGTCTTTATATGAGTTTCCAATATACCGTGATCCTTACCCCAATGGGTTTTGTCTTCAGCATACAAGTTTAAACATCCCATGATCCTTTCTTTAAGTTGCCAACATGTTAATGTGCAATGATCCCCTTTTTCCAATGCAGGGTTTATGGGGTTTGTCTTCAGCATATAAGTTTACACATCCTATGAGCCTTTGTATAAATTTTCAACATGCTAATGGTAAGTTTTCAACATACTAATATACCATGTTTCTTACCCAACCCCAAACCCTAATGTTGGGGTTCCATAGAGGTAGTGGCCCTTATATTAAGTTATTAACATCTATTAACAAGTGGTTGATTGGTTGCAGTAGCCCTTCTATTAACATCTATTAACAAATGGTTGATTGGTTGCAATAGCCCTTCTATTAACATCTATAACATAATGGTTGATGGGTGGTTGATTGGTTGCAATAGTCCTTCTATTAATATCTATAGCAGAATGGTTTGATGGATTGAAGGATGAATATGGATATGGTTGATGGGTTGCAAGATGAATGTGTGCTTGTTAGTCTGCCTCTCTTTTTCTGTGCGACGCTTTGAGGATGTGTTGTGTAGATGTGTGAGAAAATAAGCACAGAATACATGTTTTAATGACTTCAAAGTTTCCTTCCTTTTATGTTATGTGTTATCTCACATTGGTCATGAGGTATGGTTGCGGGATGAATAGGGCTGATTGATCAGCCTTTTCTTCTCCTACGTGTGACATGTTGTGTGGGTGTGTATCATATCCATGTAAACTTGTAGTTGCTGGCTGCAGCTTAAGCTGTACGGCAAGAGAGGAGTCTACAAGGACACTGAGCTGAAGGAAAGTGGAGGATTCATTATGGAGAAAGATGGTATCCTGTTCAATTGCGCCTTTTCAGTCTGTGATCAGGCTCTTGGCTTGAATGAGTAAGTTTAATCAATCTCCTTAATTTCTATTGATTGTGAAAGTGGCGTTGGAATTTTTTATGATCTTAGTGTCAAATAGCAACGTGGTCACCCGAGCTCTCTTTTGGCTATCTAGGTATTGCGTTATGCAGATTGTTGGGATGCCCAAGGAGGAAAAGCACTACTTGTACTTCAAAAGAGGCCGAGTAGGAGATGCCACCAGTGTGGAGGAACGGCTCGATGAAAGAACTAACGTTGGAGAGACAATAAAGGAATTCAAACAGCTCTTTGAAGACATAACAGGGAATGAGTTTGAACCCTGGGAGCGAGAAAAGAAATTTACGAAGAAACGTCTAAAATTTTATCCTATAGATATGGTAAAACTGGTAGAGTTGGTTCTGCTTCTTGTATGTGCGTCTGTCTGTGTACAAGCAAGGCATACTGATATAAAGTTGTTTTACTTTCTCGCATCTCAATGAGCCTATTTATAGGAGCATTATATTTGTTTGTTTAGGCTGATGGAGTCGATGTCCGATATGGAGGTTTGGGGGCAAGACAGCTGGGTATTGCGGCAGCTCATACAAAAATTGACCCAAGAGTGGTTGAAGTATTGAAGCTGTTGTTTAGTCAGGAAGTATACAGGTAAGCACTCTTTTAAAAAAACATTGGAACAATAAGCCTCCCAAGCCACTCTGAAGCCATCGTCAGCATGTAGATGCCTAAATTATGTTTGAGCCCTCAGCTGATTGAGATTTAAATCAAAATCAGTTGAACTATGAACAAAGAGGGATCCAAGTGACTCATTTGACGTAATTACAAGGTTTTGTTTGTATTGCTACTGTGGACGGGGAATACGATATCCATCCTCTTAGATTTCATGTCAAAAGTAATATTTACTCAACTCTAGCCATGTGTGTTGGGAACAAGCTATTACTACAATACCTTGTGCCTATCGTAGGATGTAAAATTCCTTGTATGCCATGATTCTCTTACCAATGCCAATGGAGATGTGTTTACAGATGTGGCCTCTCTGAAATGTCAAAGTAATATTTACTCAAGTCTAGTTATGTGTGTGTCGGGTACGGGCTATTACTACAATCTCATATGCCTATGGTTGGATGTAAAATTCCTTCTGTCATGATTCTTACCAATGCCAAAGGAGATGGGTTTACAGTTGTGGCCTCTCTTACTAATATCTTACTAACATACTCGGGTACGGGCTATTACTACAAATCCCATATGCCTATGGTCGGATGTAAAATTCCTTCTGTCATGATTTTTACTAATGTCAAAGGAGATGGGTTTACAGTTGTGGCCTCTCTTACTAATATCTTACTAACATACTGCTAGATTGGCTGCAGATGTATATGCCTTTAACTTGTCTTCTTCTTCCCCTCCTGTGGGTTGTGTGCATGTTGTAAAAAGTTACACACTAACAAAAGAGTACTCTCTCATGTTGCCTAAATAGCTGTGAGATGTATAGGTCTTCTGCTCAACCTTTTTCCCCTGCATCACCAAAGGCTGTTGCCATATATGTTGTCAATGAGACAAAGGTGGTATAGGCCTTCTGGTCAACCTTCTTCCCCTGAATCAACAAAGGCCCTGAAAGTCTCATCATTTCATTGTTGGAAGAATTTAGTTGTTTTTTTTGGTGGTGTATTTTGACAAATTTTCTCACGGTTTGCATTACAGGTATGCTTTGACAGAGATGGCAATTGATACACCCGATCTACCTGTAGGCATGGTAACAGATGTCCATTTGAAGCGTTGTAAGTGAGTGAATTGTGTATATTAAATAAATAGATAGTAATTGAATATGTTCTGGTTACTCAGTTGTGCGGTTGACTTGCATTCAGGCGAAGAGGTGCTGCTCGAGTTTGCAGAGCATCTAAGTAAGAAGGCCGAATCCGACGAGAAAAGAGAGGCTTTGTGTCTTGATTTCAGCAATAAATGGTTCACTTTGTTGCATTCTACAAGGCCTTTTTTAATCCATGACATGCAGCAACTTGCAGATCTGGTGAGTTTCAACTTAACTCTGAATTATCCATTCCTATTCTTCTGCTTGAGTATTCGATAAGCCTGGTAACCCCATCCCGGGGCTTTTCCAAGGTCTCCCCAGGATGTAAATAAAAATATCCTATTATGTTTGAGAGGCCTGTTGGGTCTTCCAAGGACGTAAATAAAATAATGTATTCTGTTTGACAGGTCTAATACTAAGTTGTGAAAACCTGTCCTGGCTGGAACTTGTTTCAGTCGGAGGACATAAATGTCTATTCTATGCCATGAAGTTCTCACATTCTTTACCTCGTAAAATTGATCTCAGTTTTGTCTGTAACCACAGGCAGCTCCTGTACTGGAAAGTGTGCGTGACATATGTTTTGCATCACAACTCATAGGAGATATGACAGGCTCCACCCTCGATGATCCATTAGGTTATAGATACTCTAAACTGGGGTGCACGATAAGCCCATTGGAGAAGGAAACAGATGATTATAAGATGATTCTCAAGTACTTTGAGAAGACCTATGAGCCCATTCAATCCAGAGATGGAGTAAGCAAACAATCTTGACTATTCATTGCTTATTGATTATAATAATGATAATCAATTCTTGGAACATATCTTCATTTTTCCTTCTTTTCATTTTCTTCTAATAGAAGTTTAATAATCAATACAAGAAGAAAGCTTACACTAACTTCCCTTTTGTTTTTGCTTGTCTCCAGTATTCTGGAGTAACAGTAGAAAATATTTTAAAGTTGGATATAAGCGCTCATCCTTACGAGGAAGTTGCTAAATTGCCTAATAAAGTGCTCCTATGGTGTGGTATGTTTAAATTAGCTCTTATACTTGGTTGACTCAAAACAATGCGTTAGATATCTGTTTTCCAGGTCCTGAAAGGTCTTACTGGATTGACAAGCATGAGCTCCAAGTTGTCTCGTGTAAGACCCTTCAGTCAGGACCATACCTGAGCCTGAAATGCGGTAAGTTTCTCTGTATTTTCTTCATGGTTGTAATATTATGGTGCAGGCACTGGGACAAGCAACTTAGTAAGACACATAAAGCAAGGGTTCCTGCCTGCTATATTTTCAGCTCCAGCACCTGGTTACATGGTAAGTGCCTTCCATGGGATTAGAAAGGTTAATAATCAATTTTCTTTTCCATATCAAACCTCCATTTTTGTTTCTATTTCAACTCTGATAAATTTCTTCGTGGAGTGCAGTTTGGGCGGGGTATTTACTGCACAGATGCAGCTGCCAAGGCAGCCATGTATGGCTTCACTGCAGTAGATAGGCCAGAAGGTTTTCTCATCCTAGCAGTTGCTTCACTTGGGGAGGAGGCTATTGAGATGTCCAGACCTCCAGAGGTACAGAGAGATTTTACATATATATCCATGTGATGAATTGCAAGCTATTAACTAGAATGGCATGGTGGGATTTTCCACATGAATACTTACTCTACTTTCCTCTACTCCTGTGATTTTTTAAGGGTGCTTGGCCTTCCCTCCCTCCTAAATAAAGGTAGGACCTTACCGCCAACCTGAAAGGACCAATCCCTCTTAACGACTGTAAGTACCTTACCTTCCGCTTCGGTAAGTGGAAATTCTTTACTTACACTCCCATCATTATTTTATGTAGGACGTAAAGAAGTTGGAAGCAAAGAAAGTGGCAGTTAAAGGAATTGGGAAGAAAACAACAGATGAATCGGAGCATTTTAAGTGGAAAGATGATATAAAAGTCCCATGTGGATCTTTGATTTCTTCTGGCCATGATGATAGCCCTCTGGCCTACAACGAATACGTTGTCTACAATCCCAACCAGGTTCTATCTTTTTCTTTTTTTCGACCTGTAGTTTGGATTTGAATTTCTTCATGTCACATATCGTTAACTTTATTTACTCCTACAGGAATTTATGTTTAAATATTTGAATGTTACTTGCAGGTGTCTATGCAGTATATTGTGAGTGTCAAGTTTGAGATGATTGATTAAACGTTACAAATTGGTGCTATCTGAAGTCTCATCCACCTACGTTCTTGTATATAAAAACCATAACCAATTTTGGCCAAATGTTTTGTAAACAGAATTACTGTATTAATAGTAGGAGCCCTAAGGTTTCGGGGTGTAATAGGCATTTCTGTCGATAGAATTCAGCGCCTTCCTTGTATGGGCAATTTTGGAAGTAAAATATACCATATTTCCATTTTCTCTTCATATTCTAAGATAGTTTGACACTTAAATTTCTCAAATAGAAGTAAAAGTAAACCTAACAGGATGTAATTTGCACTCTTTTTGCATCATCATTTTAAATCTTAAAAAAGTTTTAGAACTTTCATCTTAAAACTTTGTCACTACTTCAACATATATGATGCAATTTGGTTTATAACTCTTTTATTTAAGATTGTGGGTTGAAACCTTAAGAGAGTTCTCCACTAAACCTATGTGCCCACTAGCGCAACACATAGAATATTGCCTTGAGACTAAAAATTGTGCGAGAGTTTGAAGGACGTACTATGAATCAAATTACTTGTTTGCCAACCATTTTGTTTGCCTTGGTTATTGGCATAAATTAATAATGCAAAAGTGTTTGAGCTTCTGGCAGTTTGGAAGAACTGGTCGTTCAAAACAAACTTGTTCAGGTGAAAAACAAACAAACTTGTTCCGGAGCTTCTCAAGGTGAAAAATCATAGCATCGAATCTTTGAGAAAACGAGAGAAGCTGTGAAAAATAAAAAACATAGCATCTTTGAGATTAGGTGAAAAATGATACCTTTAGATTAGGTGAAAAATCTTACAGCTTTAGAGAAGTCGTAAAGGGTTTAAATATTAATATAGATTTAAAATATTATTTTAAATCAGGATCTATTAAGTTGGAATGGGTTTAATTAATAGCATAGATCTATTTTAAAATTAGAATTATCAAGCATCTAGAGGGATCTTATTTATTGTATTTATCAAGCATCCAGATGGATCTTATCGATCTTATCTATTTTCAAGCATTCTTATTTATTGTATGATAATCTTATCTATTTTCAAGCATTCTTATTTATTGTATTTATCAAGCATCCAGATGGATTTTATCTATCTTATCTATTTTCAAGCATCCAGCATCCAGAGGGATCTTATCTATTTTAATTACTAACATAGATTTATTTAAACTTATAGATTTATTTAAACTTAGATTTATGAACATGGAGAGGGATCCAATTTTTTGAGGTGTGAATTTTTTATCATTTGATCTCTATATCTGTATTTAAAATTGATTTAAAATTGATATAAAATTGATCTATGATAGTTTAATTTTTATTTTATTTATTTAAATTAATATGTAATTTATAATTTTTATTTTTTGAGGTATGAATTTTTTTATCATTTGATCTCTCGATATCTGGATTTAAAATTGATCTAGTCACCACCTTATCTATATCTGGATTTAAAATTGATATAAAATTGATCTATGATAGTTTAATTTTTATTTTATTTATTTAAATTAATATGTAATTTATAATTTTTATTTTTTGAGGTATGAATTTTTTTATCATTTGATCTCTCGATATCTGGATTTAAAATTGATCTAGTCACCACCTTATGCTAGTCATAAATAAAAAATAAAAAATAAAAGTCACATATTAACTTAAATAAATTATGTCTATAAAAAAAAATGGGCTCTATAGCGCTAATAGTAAGTCTAAATCTAAAGGTGTAATCTAAGTCACCTGACACGGTGACACGGGACACGAAGGACACCGGGATTCAAGGTGTCCGACACGGGTACGGTGACCCCGGAATCAGGACACGTAGGATACGTTTTATATACATATATATATTTTTTTAAAATATATATTAAAATTTAAAAATATAGACATATAGATCCAAAAATATTTAGAAACTAGAACATTTACAAATATTCAATAGAAATTAGAATAAAAACACATTAATGATCATTGAACAAGTCACGATTCACAACACATTTGTCATTCACAAATCACAATGAGACACATAGATGCATGTCGGAACCATATTTCTCATTAAGTCATCAAAATCAAAATGTATACAATACACATATATGTCGGAATGCCACTGGGCATTGGCAAATGCCAAAATAGACTAAAGTCTAATAGTAAATACAAAAAGGGGTGGATCAAGATGGGAGAATCCCATATGTCAGTAGTCCTCCTCCATGCCTGAATCAACATCAACATACTCATCACTGCCCTGATCCTCATCCTCCTCCCCCTCGTCCTCCTCTCTGCCCATCTGATGACCTGCATCTCCTGCTGTGGAGGATGACCCCTCCATACGATCACTCTCATCAAAAGTGACCGGCTCTAGCACTGGATCATTAAGATCCATGTTGGCTAATGCCAACTCCATACTGCTGTCCAAACCCATATCATCAGGAAAGACATCCCACATCTTTGTCTTTCCCTTCACCCACTCCTCCCTCTTCCTGTAAATAAGACGAAGGTTGGAGTGCACATACACCATTGACTCTGCCCTGGACTGCTCAAGCCTGCTCTTCTTCACACTGTACAAGTTCACATATGTGCTCCAATTCCTCTCACAACAAGAGGATGATGTAACTTGAGAGATGATCCTCAAGGCTAACTTCTGTAGAATAGGGGATGTTGCCCCATGAG
>LPNX010632479.1:385184-429764 GCA_001517045.1 Pseudotsuga menziesii
TTCTTAGGGTGTAATTATCAGGTTAAAGTATTAACTAAAATAAATCTAGGTGTAATTATCAGGTTAAGATATTAACTAAAATAAAAATATTAACTAAAATAAATCTAAAGGTGTAATTATCAGGTTAAGGTATTAACTAAAATACAAAATCTAGGTGTAATTATCAGGTTAAGATATTAACTAAAATAAAGATATTAACTAAAATAAATCTAAAGGTGTAATTATCAGGTTAAGGTATTAACTAAAATACAGGTCTATTCATTCCTAGGCAATGGGTGCCCGAAAATGTCTTATCCCAGCTCTGCGGTTCTAAATCCAGAATATAAGCAGTCTTTGGGCACAGAATCAAAAGCCTAGTCAATGGTATTTGGTCACACTGAATAAAAACCGAAGCATGGTCACCCCGGGTAAGGGTGAGCCGTCTCTGAACACTTCTCTTCTCCAGTAATGGGGTTGACGCGCATAACACGTGGTAAGGGCGCAGCTTATATACCCAATATACTCCAGACTGTGAGCCAGCTAAGGATCAAGGAATTGAGTAACAGGAGGGTTGCTTCCAGCAACAGCTTCCACTACGGCTGGCGGCGAATTAACAGAACTAACTTACTAAGAAGTAAGTCAATCTATTTTTCTCCCAACAATACGATATGATCATGAGGCCCATCATTACCATCACTGCCTTACTATTATTAAACGACGATTGGGGTTGATCCCCTTCCCCTCCTTTGTCGGGAAAGAGCTCCGCACCTTACGAGGACGACGATGATTGGGGTTGATCGCCTTCCCTCCTTTGTCGGGAAAGAGCCCCACACCTTGCTTTTGGGAACGAGATTTTTATTGGTTCATAAATTGATTCTGCTTATGAGGCCCTTGCCTTGCTATTGACTCCCATCCACAACCTGTAAACTGGGCGCGATAACTGGCCGGTTTACTTCTTTCGAGATTTTTTGCTTTTTTGAAACAGGATGAAATCCATATTTCAATGTCAATGGTTAATGAGAAGAAGAGTAATTCTACTCTCTATTACAATGCAGTGATCAAGTTGTTGAACAGCTCTAAACATTATAATGGCGACCCATTGAGTGATCATGAGTTGTGGGTATTACAGCATCGAATTGAGGAGCTTACGATGAGTTTTGACGAGGAAATTGTATTTAAAAGCATTCCTAACATGGTGGTGGCATCGATCTATTCGTGTTTCAACACTAGAAGGTAACCGCACAAGACATTGTTTCCTGCAGGTCGAGTTAACTTGACGCCCTGACCTGGATAATTGTTTCCTGCAGAAACACACAATTATACGGGAGTGCTGCTCCCCCATGTGGTAATAGTATAGTGGATTAATACTAGTGACTTCCACAAACGAAGGTTTATGTTACTGTTTAATGATTGCTTTTAGCGCCTCTCAAATATATGCTGCGGATCAAACTTGCACATTCACATAAATTGAGATTCTTTATCGATCAAATGCAACTGCTACTTATGTCGGGTCTGCGGGTCTGGAACTTGATCTGCGCAAGACCTCCAGACCTTGCCGATCACTCCGAGAAGGTGCTACGCTCTTTCCCGACAAAGGAGGGGAATTGCAAAGTCAGGTTAATGCGAACTCCGAATTAATAAGCATATATAATAGAAAGAGTAACGCTGTCGGGAGGGGAATTGCAAAGTCAGGTTACAGAAGGGAAAAGTAGGGCGAACTCCGAATTAATAAGCATATCTAATAGAAAGAGTAGTAAGTAACGTATATAGTGGATGCTCGTAAGTAAAGGGTTATATATCTGCCATACTCTACTTACTTATCTTCCGGGTGGAAAGACTGGGTTGGGCAGCCATGCACAGCAGCGCAAAGCAGGCTAAGCAACGTGCAAAATATGATACTATTTATTCCCACTACTCACTAACATCTCGCTCACTCACTAACATCTCGCTCAGGGCCGCGGGATGCCATTGGTTAATCTATAAAGCTGTAACATATGATACTATTTATTCCCACTACTCACTAACATCTCGCTCAGGGCCGCGGGATGCCAATGGTTAATCTATAAAGTTGTAACATGAGTACTTATACAAGGCATATCATTCAACATTACATACTGCTTAGAGTACACTATCTCCATAATAAGCTAAGCTTTTGATTAGATTGAATAGCTTGTTGCTCCTTTGTATAGGACTTCGCCAACACACGTCAAAATATATCTTGACTATAGCTAATTCATCTCTCTCCCTATTTGATAAATGGCTTATCTTGACTATAGCTAATTCATCTCTCTCCCTATTTGATAAATGGCTACCACATCCAAGGAAGGCAGCAGGTATTTGATAAATGGCTGCCACATCCAAGGAAGGCAGCAGGCATGCAAATTCCCTAATCCTGACATAGGGAAGTCGTGACAATAAAGAAAATATTGGGCTCATCAGTCTGGGCGCTATACTGGGCTGATGCTAATGAATGCCTTAACCTGCTTGCTTGGATCTCCATCTGCAAGCCTTATGATGAGGGAGGCCTTTTTATCCTAAGAAAGCGAGAGGGAAAGCCATTTTGTCACGAACAAGCCAAGCTAAGACCCGAAGCAAAAGAGAGTGAGACAACACTGCGAACTCCCCTTGGCCAAGAAATCGTGGCTCCGCCTCTTGATCTCCCGTCGGACGCGAGTGAGAAATCTCACTCGGCGATAGCCTTTTTTCCTCTCCTTTTAGTCGAGCCCGTTCCGTTTACACCCCGACTCCTCCTTCCACTCACCAAACAAATTGGATCCATACTTATTGGATCACATCCCGATATATTCTTCGACTCTCTAGGCGAACATCTTGAATTAAGACCTGCCAACCATAGTTTTGACATGGGTTTCTTTGAAGTACCAGGTGAGGACTTGCTTGGGGTTGTGGAAGAGAGTTTTTTGCAAGGTCCCAGAATCCTTGCCCGATGCGGGCAAGACTTCCGGACCTTTAATTTGACCTTTTCAACACTAATTTGAAAGATTGATCTACAGGGTGTATACTGAGTGGGAAGCAATAATAAAGACAGTTTACTCCACATATTGAAAGCCCTGCCCGGCATACTAATAGCCATGATTCTAATAGCCATGTCCTGCATCATTGGCTAAGCAAACAGGATAAGGTGAACTATTATTTATTATTTATTTAAGTCAATATGTAATTTATATTTTTTTTTATGTCTAGCATAAGGTGTCTAACTTGACTATTTTTTTAATTTTTTAATATTTCTTGACCAATTTTTTTATTTTTTAATATTTTTTTATTTATGTCTAGCATAAAGTGATTAACCTGACAAAGGTGACTAACCTGAGGTGATCCTATCTTTGTTAAAAAAAATATCTCTGTTAAAAAAATATCTCCTCGGTATAATGAATGTCGTAAGTTAATGATATTAGTTTGGAAATAATTAATCTAAATTTTATAATTATAAATGAGCTTCGAAGAGTGCAATGAATGAGCTTTGGTAGAACTACTCGCTCAAATCAAAATTCTTCTGGATCTTTTCAAGGTGAAAAGGATATTATCTTCGAGATCATGATTCTGGTTCGCTTGCCTAAGTAGAAATCACTGTACATGGACATAATTATTAATAATCGTGAATGGAAAGGGCATATTAATCATGACTAGCATAGATCTTTTGTAAATGAGTTCAAAGGTAAAAATCTAATTAAAATCATATTTTACGAACAGTACCGAAAAGCAATGTGATGGCCATCGAGATCTTTGTATATGGGTTCAAGGTGAAACCTGCTTAGATTCATGATTTATAAATGTTAATATACTTCCTAATAATATGTTGTATCGGAAAGCATCTAAAGCCATGAGAAGTCCATCGACCAATGGATTGAAAAATCACCAGATATGGATGGAACAGCATTGTTAAGATGGAATGACTGATTGGGAACTTGTATATATATGTGGCATCTGAGGAAGCCACAACAACAGACGGCTCAACCCCAGGAGCGCTGATCCACAACAAATTAGCACAATACCTACCCTGGCGCGTGGCTAAGGGTGCGGGGATTGGGATGCGTGATACTAGGCATGTGGGACGAGAGGCTTGCCCAACGGGTGTGGAAACACCAGGCATTGATTATAGTCCAACAAGAGCCACGACGTGGCAATGTCCCCGCTATTGTTAATAGTTATTGCTATAAGACAAATAAATTTAAATATGAGAGTTAATGATTAAAAAAAACTGAAACTTTGAACACACATTTACAAAACCCTTACAGTTAAATTTTTCAAAGGCTTCTAAGAATACACAAAGAATCGAGGGCTCTGAGAGAACCCTCCTCGCTTTACTGTAACCATGACCAGTGTTAGCATGGAAATTAAAACAAGAATTACTGAATGTAAATAAAGGATAAACCTTATGATATAGTATTTGTACCTGCGCAAAAGATTCCAAATAGTCGGTTTCGATATTCATCGTTTCTCTGTGCAGACTCCAAACAGTCGGTTTCCATATCCATCGTTTCTCTTGTCAGAGAAAGGAAAAAGACTGAAAACCTTAGCCTAGTACTCCTCAATCTTACATGAAGAGTCCGACCAAATGAAAAATGGCTAGGAAGAATCAGCATTAAGAATTCTCTGTTCTAAACTAATTACTGCATTTTAAAAGGATCCAGATGGTTGAATTCGCGATTTAAACACTCCTCCTCTGCCGGATTCCGGCGGGTTAATTTGGTTTAAGGTATACACTCCTCTGTCTTGATGTTTCCCAAAGAGGCAATGGACAGATGGCCGAAAAAAGTTCCAAGTGGAGTATAATAACAATCCAGATGTCCATTGGCTCATCTACCCAAAGTTAATGCTGGAGGATTGTCTACGCGGGGGAGATTATGTAAATATACTGTGTGCCAAAGCCCAAGGACCAGCTCAATAAATTTGAGGTACGTGTATGCCACGCATATAGCCGTTGGTTTTGGATATTTAAGGAAAATTAAAGTTCATGATCTAATACATTATTTACCTCATAAAATATGATTATAAGATTGTGTCACCTGTCGATCGTCCTTTGTAGTAGCAAGGGGCTCGAGACAATCGTCCTCAACGAGGAGCTGAAATTCAAGAAGTATAATCCTGAGTATATGCCATGGACCCAAGAGCTGAAATTCAAGAAGTATAATCCTAAGTATATGCCATGGACCCAAGACTCACGCAAGCATCCGGGGAGCCTCACTATGCTCTTTTTCACCAGACCGTGTCAATTAAGGCAGCAGTCTGTAAGTTATATCAGACTTTTGACCTTGCTACCCCTTCACCCACGGTAGAAAGGAGGGGTAAGGTAAGTTTGGATCATGTAATCTGGTGGTTCTAAGATCATGTCATAGGTTTAATTGTGCAAATTGTTCATGATTGATGGTGTCAACAGAACAACTCATTAACATGGCACATGATACACGCATCCATTTTATTCATGTGGCAAAGTGATACCCGCATGGAGTTAGCGTCTTGGGTTCCTCCCTCTATCGTCAAAGCAAGCCAGCTCCGTAAAGTTAATCGTCCACACAGAAAGAAAACGCGACGCTTCGCTTATGTAAGGTTTATACCCCCTAGCAGGGGAGCCAGGTGGGAGAATGAATTAAACCGAACGAACCGCAGACCTGATATCTTCGATCTTGCTAATTATACGTATCTCGATTGCTACCCGGCTCTTTATACCTCCTTAGATCTCTTCTCTTTATACCTTCTATACCTACTGATCTATGATCTATACCTAAGTCATAGGATTCGGCGAATTTGAACCTTGAGGTTCGAAATTCGCCGAATTTCAAAGGGAAAAAAAATTCGAATTAAATTAGCCAAATTTTAAAAACGAATTTGAAAACGGATTTTATCAAATTCGAATTTCATCGAATTCAAATTTCACCAAATTCGAATTTCATTCGAATTTGAATTCGAATTTAAAGGCGAATTTAATAAAAAATCGAAAAAAAACCAGGAATTTCAGTTTTATTGTTTATTTTTTAAACTATTTAAGCATGCTGCATAATATATTTCATTTTATAAGTTAAAATTTATTTCAATAACATATTTTACTAACAATTTTATTATATATATATATTTATATATTTATATATATATATATATATATATATATTCAAATTTCAAGACGAATCTCAAACGAACCTCATCCAAAAATTCGAATTCGAACTGAATCAAATGGTTCTCGAATTCGAATTCGAATTCGAACCATGTGACTTAGATCTATACCTCCTCGACCTTGCCACCTACCTGGTGATATATAGAGATTTCTGCCTGCTTGAGCCTAGAGCTTACTGTCCGCCCAGTAAGGATGGCAACCGCCCAGGAATTATACATCCGGTCCCACCTATATGGAACTAAAACTGAAATACACCGAGGGATAGAGCCGATCATAGTAAAAAAAAGGTCCCCTTTAATATGTACTCTACCATAAACTCTTTGATGACATTGTGATACAAGGGATAGTCGATCTTTCAGTGCTATTGTGCTCAATTGGTGTTGTTCGTTAATGAAAGTTGATGAATAGAACTCAATGAAACTCAAGCCTCGAACTGAAGTTAGCTGCAATTATCGATGAGACTCCTAAAACTACAGTACTACCAGAAACATGCATGCATTATTATTATGCTAAACTTATTATTTATCTTGTTAATTGATGTACAGCGTGATGCAACAAAAGAAACTGTCAAGAAATAGTTTCTATAATAATTTGAGCGATTTTATGATGTTATACCTGAGTAACGAACACTCCTCTATGGCTCACTTTTGGTTTTGGTGTGGCTCACGTTTGGTTTTGGTACAAGCTCAGAGAAAGATTTTGTGTACAATTGATAACAAGGACCTCTAGGATCTGAGGTCTACTATTATGACGTCGAATCGTTCATTTTTGTTCTCCAGCTCAGCCCCGCGTCGAAGAATTTCCATTAAAGCTTTAAACATTAGCTGGAACTTAAGAAGTATAAAGTATAGTTTTGAAAAAAAGGAGCATTAAAAATTCTTTACCTAGCATCATTGATAATGAGCTCAAGGTGAGAAATGGAGAACGTTGATAATGAGCTCAAGGCGAGAAATGGAGAACGCTTCTCTGTTCACATGAAGGTATTTGCTGAAAAAATCAACAACATCCTCCAAGCAAAGTTCAAAATAAAAGCAATAAAACCATAAATTAATACAGACGCTCTGTTAGATACAAAATATAGCATGTACTTATCCTGTATATATAAATAGCTACCTAGAGTCTAGTTAGAAATAAAATATTGCTAATTACACTTATATTACTTTGGCAACACTTTACTATCAGTGTAACTGCACAGAAATCTGCATGTCAAGAGGCATTCAGTATTTTACTGAGACAAGTCATCGGCATAGACATAACTGATATTTAACTAGTAGATCTTTCTAGGTAGCCATAGTATTGAGGATCAGACAGCGTCCTCTGCAATTCCAAGTCCCTGTGGAACCCGTTGATAAAAATATCTGCAGCGTTGTCAACATCTTGTTCAGAAATAACCTCTACTTCTTTCTTCTCAGACGTTACTGTTGCTGAATCCAAGGAACTGGAGCCAGAAACTGCTCGAAGGGGCTCATGTCCCACTGGCTTCACCATGGACTTCGATTTCTTCAGGCGTCTATTCTTTTCTTCTGATCTACCACCACATATGAATAACCAATTTTCACAAAATTGTTCTTTAGCTCAAATGTTTAATTCAAACTCTGGTTAGCCCAGTTGAATAAAATGGGTATGTGAAATTTCCATTTAGACTATGTGAATGAAAGACAGAATGGAGCTTCTGCATTACTCCATACATAGCAGAGGTATAATGAAAGTCCTCCCCCAAATGAATAACATAGATTTCAAAGAAAGTCCTCCATTAGTTCAACTGATAGCAAATGTTTAGTGATATATACAAGATGAAATTGGCCGTGTTCACAATTCAAATCAAAACAACTCAAAAAGTCCAATTTAACATAATCCAGGTTCAAAAAGTTGTGAAGTATCAAAAATAATGTTGGAATAGAAAGAAAATAAAGCAAATTGGAAATACCATATAAACAAAAAACAATATCTGCATTATTCCTAGAAAAGACAGAGCCACTTCATAATTTCAAAAATGGAGAACCTCAAATATTCAAGTCTAATATCCACAATCTCATATATTTGCTTGTCATTATGATCAAGTAGTGCATCAAATATTTATTGTTAACAAAAACCGTGAAAATTATTACAATCTGGATTCACATAAGGGTTTAGCATGGCGCGGTAATTGTGATTAGTTGTTCTGCTCGCTTCCACCAGCAAAGGGGCTCTTCACAGCTTCCATCACACTCTGCATTGCACCCTTTGCCTTCTCCCCTGCCTGCATTAACATCATTCAAACTAAACTAATTTCAACAAAGTTTTTCAAATTGAATAGTTAATTATCTGTTGAATCAGCTCTTAACAACTGACAATACAATATTTTCTGATAAAAAGATGAACAACCTGTTGGAAAAAAGAGCCAGTTTGGTCCTTCCCTTGTTGGGTTGTACCCATGACGGACTGACCCATTCCCTTGGTCACTTCAGTCGCGTGAGAAGCTTTCTGCTGAGTCATATCCTTCATCTCACCACTCTTCTCTTGAGCAGTCCCCATCATCCGCTGCCCAAAATAAAATATAGTGAATACCACCAATGAAAGCAACAACAGTTCCTAAAACAGTAGAGAGTAATGAGAATGAGAGAGTAGAAATAATAAAAAAGGTTACTTGAGTTGTTTCCTGAGCTTGTCCAGCCTTCTCCTCGCGATATTGCTTGTACTGGTCAGCCATCTTTCGATCGATTGACTTCTTTCGAACGGTATTGGAATGCTACTGATATGGTAATACTGTTGTGCTAAGCTTGCGTTGAAAAGGATGAGAGACAGGGCCACTTTTAAATAAAAGGGAAGGGAACGCCTGAGATTGACACATCCCTCGCTGTGTGTGAGAGTGGACGCCGCTCTGGACAGGTGTCACGTAAAACCTTGCAGATGTGTCAGCCATGCATCGATATAGACACATACAGAGAGACATGGTCTGCATATTCTCTTCTCTACATGTATACAAAATATAGCCATTACCAAGCATTTAACTCAAATTTGTCGGGAAGGAACAGAGCATTTATATCCATAAATGTACTTGTACAGACTGGCAGAATGTCATTGAAGTACAAATACAGGGCCCAAATACAGACCTGGATGCAATGTGAAAATTAAAAGGGAACTGCAAATAATTTCTCGTATCCCAAAAGTCCTATCCAGAGATTAAGATGGTTACTATATTATAGAGATGTATCTTGGAGGTGGCAAGTGCAGGGCCGTGCAGGTGTGCGACTGAGTGCATGGTGGTATAGATGGCAATCGGTGGCAGAGATGGCTAATGGTTGCAGATAGCGCATGTAATTCCGAGCAAGTCTCAGTAGGTGACAGAGATGGCAGAACAATCAGAGCATTGGACAAAACAATGCGAAAAAGGAAAAGTTGTTAACTGTGTGTTATGTTGCAAGCATAGACACGTATGTATGATTATGAAAAAACTAAGTTAATGCTACTGACGTTAGCCCGCCGCCGAGTCTTGGGGCACAAAGTCCGACGCCTACGTCATCTATATAAACCAATAAAAAGCAAGATAAATCAATATTTAAATAATTCCCCAAAAAAATTTAATACAAACTATAGGAAAAATTATATGATTTTGTTAAAGTTGCAACAAATTACTTCAAATAATCGCCTTGAGCGATTCATATATATCCCCTCGGGCGGGGACATAATGAGGCTGGAAAGAAAGTTTTCCACACCAAGCATTGATTCTAGTCCAATGAGATGAGAGGCTTGCCCAACGGGTGTGGAAACACCAGGCATGGATGATAGTCCAATGAGGCTGGGAAGAATGCACACAAGAAGAAGCTTGACTCATAACAAGAAAGAGAAGATGGGAGCAACTGAAGATCAAACTCTCACAGTTCAATACCAAAAGAAATCACAGAAAGAAGGAGGACCATCATCACAACAAAATGGATGATCATCAATACAAAAGGGAAACAAAACCAAGAAGAGATCTATCTAGTATAAGATGCTACACATGCGATGAGAAGGGACACTACTCCAAAGATTGTCCCAGAAACAAAGACTACTCCAACAAGAAAAGACATAATGCTCACACCGCTGAAGACGATGAAGCAACAAGGAAAAGATTTAGAGAAGAAAGAGTTGATTCTTCAACTGATGAAGAATATGTCCAAATCTCAACACTCATGGGCATTATCTCACATGGAAGCAATAATTGGCTTGTAGATAGTGGGGCATCCAAACATATGACGAGATACAGAGAATTATTCGTCAATCTATCTAAGCATGAGCCACCTCACAAGGTGAAACTTGGGGATGCTTATCAATACCCCATAAAAGGGAGTGGAGAAGCTTCCTATAAGCTTGATTTCGAAAAATCCTTGAAGATGAAAGATGTGCTATATGTTCCAGGATTAAAGAAGAATCTTCTCTCCACCTCTACACTAGATACAAAAGGAATAAGGGTTACATTTGTTGATGGTCTGGGTCCTAATATAGCCAAAAGGAAAGACGAT
Source organism: Pseudotsuga menziesii (assembly GCA_001517045.1). NCBI lineage: Eukaryota > Viridiplantae > Streptophyta > Pinopsida > Pinales > Pinaceae > Pseudotsuga > Pseudotsuga menziesii. The sequence continues at coordinate 395,772 of LPNX010632479.1, forward strand.
TGATGATGCAACAATAAATGGAGAGCAAGAGGGAGGCTTGTACAAATTGAAGGGACAAGCTGAACACACATTGGTTCACGACTCAATAGAACCAAGTGAACTATGGCATAGAAGGCTTGTACATGTGCATTATAGAGCACTACCTATTGCAAGCAAAGCAGTTTTAGGACTTCCATAAATCTAGACAAAATATGAAGGTGTTTGCAAGGGATGTGCACTAGGAAAGAATGTGAAGAAAGTTCCCAACAATGAAATCAAAGAAAAATGAATATTGGATATAGTCCACTCAAATGTATGTGGGCCCATGCCATCTAGCTCACTAAGCAGACATGTATACTATGTTTCCTTTATAGATGAATTCTCTCGCAAAACTTGGATCTATTTATTGAAGAGAATAGATGAGGTATTTAGTGAGTTCAAGGAATTCAAATCCTTGGTCGAAAACCAAACTGAAAGGAAGATCAAGACTTTGCGGTCAGATAATGGCGGAGAATTCATCTCGAAATATTTCAAAGAACTTTACAAAGAATCTGAGATTAAGAGGGAGTTGAGCACTCCCTACAATCCTCAATAGAATGGTGTTGCATAACGAAAGAACATAACAATAATGGAAGCATCGAAAACAATGCTACAAGACCAGGATATTCCGATGCTCTTATGGGCAGAAGCAACAAGGGAAACTGTGTATGTACAGAACCACACTCCTCATTGAGTATTAGAAAAAAAGACTTCCGAAGAGGAATTCTTAGGAGAGAAACCAGAAGTCAACCATCTCAGGATATTTGGCTGCCCAGTGTACATACACATCCCAAAGGCAAAGAGGATCAAGCTCGATCCTTCAGGAAGGAAGGGAATATTCGTAGGATACAACAACACTTCGAATACCTATCGAATCTACCTCCTAGGATTTAAGAAGATCGACATCAATAGAGATGTAACATTTGATGAAGACTCATCATATTCTATCTAGAAAACTACCTATTGAATAGGTCAAAGAACATGAAACAACAAGAGTCAGAGACATTGAAGAAGCAACTTTAGAAGACCATAAAGACCACGACATGACAGAACCACAAGAATCGGTAGAACCACATCAGGAGAATAACTCCCACAAAAGAAAACCAACATGGTCACGAGAGCTAATAAAAGATGCAGAAAGGTATGGCACTCTAGATGGGATGCATAGAGAAAGGAAAAGACCTAGACCATACAACAACTATGTTTCCCTGTTGTGTGACATCATTGATAAGCTAAGATAACAGATACGTCCATATGGGGCAGCGTGTCCACGTGTCTGACAGAGCGTATCTGACACATCTTTTCAACGTGTCCCGATTTCGGACATGTGTGTCTCGCGTCTGTTAGGACGTGTCCCGAAAATAGGACACGTTTTCCACGGAAGGGGTGCCTAGAAACGCTTTAAAAAAAATTCACTTTTTTTTTGGTCATTTGCAAGTGTGGAGAGAGATCTAAATGGTGTTTTTTGTGTAGGTGAAGAAGATTTGAAGGTTTTGGAAGGGTTTCCAAGTGCATTGAGGGTGGATTGCAAGCTTAGCCATCAAACAAGAAGAACAATGTCTCTTTTAGCTAAGGAAGGAGCTGAAGGGAAAAGGAAAGCGAGAAATGTCCCATCTAATGTCTCCCCTCCTATTCCTCCAAACAAAAGCTCCATCTACTGCTAGTGGAGCTCATGCTCCATTGAACCCTGTTTTAGCAAAACAACAAGCTCAAGAGAAAAAATATTCTTTGTGGAGGTATGTGACTAGGAAAGAAGGGCCTGGGGCAAAGCTAGGTGGAGGAGGCAATGTGTCTTTGACTTGAAATTTTTGTAAGGACGATTTTAAGAGAACATACTACCTAGTTGAGGGCCATTTGTTGGCCCTTTCTTCTTGTGGGATTTTTTCATCTAAAGCAGTGAATGTTACTCAAAGGAGGGATATGGAAAAAGAGGATCAAGAAGGCTTAGGAAATGTAGCAACATCAAGCAAGAAAAAGAATGAGGATCCTCTTCCATTCTTAAGGAAATCCTCTAGCACTTGGCCTCCATTTTCACCTAGCAGAGGTGATACATATCCATCAAGAAAGAGACCATCTTCAAGTGGTCCAATGGACAAGATTTTCCAACAAGAGGCGCGAGAAGAGGTGGACCTCGACATTGCATTCTTTTTCTACCTCAACTTCATCTCATTCAATGTTGCATGGTCACCATTGTTTATTGAGATATGTCGAAGTCTCATTGAACGAACTCCAACTGGTTATGTGCCTCCTGGTTCAGAGAAGCTTAGAACCACATTGTTGGTTAAGGCAAAGAAGGAGGTGGATAAAAATTTTGAGCCAATTATATCAACATGGCACTCATCCGGAGTGAGTATTGTTTATGATGGATGGATAGATCCAACATGCCATCCACTCATCAATTTCATGGTATCTTCCCAAAATGGACCGATTTTCTTGAAAGTAGTGGATGCTCTTGGGAAATACAAGGATGCACATTTTATGGGTGAGTTATTCATCAAAATCATTGAAGAACTAGGTGTTGATTTTTGTGTACAAATCATCACAGACAATGCACCTGTTTGCAAGGCCGCTGGCATGATTATGGAAACTAAATATCCACGAATATTTTCATTTTGGACACCTTTCATTGCTAATTTGCTCATTGTTTGAATTTATCACAAGATTCATCTAGGGGAAAGGTCATTTTAATGTTTTGAGTTGTAACGTTGTTAGTGTTGTAGAGTAATTTATACTTGCTTTTATTGCTCTTACGGATTTTTTGGAGACCTTGCATTGTCCATTCCTTGAACTTAGCACTCAAATACATTGCTTCAGATGTGACATGGATTGGAAACATTATTGAGGATGCATGCCATATCCATAACTTTGTACAAAACCAAACAAATGCCCTCACTATCTATAAAGAGTACACACATCTTTCGTTGCTGAAGATTGCAGATACTCGGTTTGCTTCCTCATTCATCATGCTCAAGAGGTTGAGGGAGGTCAAAACCGCTCTTGGGTCCATGGTGATTTCAAAGTATTGGTCTTTCTGGAGAAAGACGGATGAAAGTGCTTCAAAAAAAGGTGAAGGACATGGTATTAGATGATGTTTGGTGGGAGAGGGTGGATCTTACTGTTAAGATCATGGAGCCACTCATTTCTTTGTTGCGGTTTGCAAATAGGGACTAGCCCATCCTAGCGGATGTTTATGAGGGGTGGGATTCCATGATTGAGGACCATTGTTATCGAGAATGGGTGTCTCGAGTATGAGACATCAACATAGAACTTATGGTCCACCATTCAGGATATTCTTATCTCGAGGTGGGATAAGACTTGCACACCTTTTCATTGCTTGGCCCACTCCTTGAACCCCAAGTTATACAGTCAGGAATGGCTCAAGCCCTCACGTAGAGTCCCTCCTCACATGGATGGAGAGGTTTAACATGGGATGAATATAGAATTTAGGCGGCTATTTCAGGTTAGAGACTTACTTGATGAGGTGGAGGAGGGATTTGTAGAGTTTTCCACTGTTACTTGGAGATTTGGAGGCTATGGTGTGGTTGGAGACAAGGGAGAATAATCCCTATAACTAGTAGGAAACTCATGGGGCAACATGCCCTCTTCTACAGAAGCTAGCCTTGAGGATCATCTCTCAATTACTATTACTATTGGTCTATTTGGAATTTGCTAGTGGCATTCCGACATCTATGTAATACATTTTGATTTTGATGACTTAATGAGAAATATGGTTCTGACTCCCGAGTATTGACATCTTGATCTATGATTATCGTGAGTATACTATATCATGAATTATAAGTGTCTCATAATGTTATTGTGATTACTGATTTGATTTGTAAATGTCTAATACTAATTACTAATGTTAAATGTGCATTGATTCTGATTTCTATTGAATATTTGTAAAAATTTGAATCTATATGTCTATATTTTGAATATATATGTATATATATACATGACACTAAGGACATAGGGATTCGAGTGTCCTTAGTGTCATGTCTATATATATATATAATGTGTCCTACATGTCCTGATTCCGGGGGTCACCGTGTCCATGTCGGACACTCGAATCCATGTGTCCTTAGTGTCATGTGTCCTCGCGTCAGGTGACTTAGTTGATAAGGAACCTTCCAACTACGAAGAGGCTGCAAAAGAGAAAGAGTGGAAGGATGCCACGATCGAGGAGTACTAGTCGATTATGAAGAATGATGTCTAGGAGATAGTTTTGAGACCAGAAGGAAAGTCGTTTGTGACTTTGAGGTGGATCTACAAGATCAAGCATGCTGCAGATGGTCGCGTTGAAAAACACAAGGCAATATTTGTGGCGCATGGCTTTTCCGAGAAAGAAGGCATAGACTACGAGGAGGCATTTGCACCCGTAGAAAGATACACTTCCATCAGATCTATAATGCCATTGGCTGCAATAATGAAATGGAAAGTACACTAGATGGAAGTCAAGACAATATTCTTGAATGGTGTAGTTGAAGAGGAATTGTATGTGGAGCAACCACTGGATTTTGAGACACATGACCGACATACTCATGTGTGTAAGTTAAAGAAATCTTTGTATGGATTGAAACAGACACCCAAGACATGGTATGATAGGATGGACAACTTCTTGATGAGCTTAGGTTTTACCAAAAGTAAAGCAGATTCCAACCTTTACTTCAAGGTTGACGGCAGAAGACTGGTGATTCTTCTGCTATATGTTGATGACCTATTTTTGACTGGAGAGGACAAACTAATTGAGGATGCAAAGAGGAGGCTTGCCGCTGAGTTCGAGATGAAATACCTATGGATGATGCACTACTTCTTAGGCATGGAGGTGTGGCAAAGTGCAGATGGGATTTTCTTTGGTCAATGAAAGTATGTCATGGATATTCTGAAGAGATTTAGAATTCTAGGCTGCAAGGCAAGGGCCACACTTATGGCATCGAACTTGAATCTACTGTGTGATGCTTTATTAGAGACAGTTGATGCCATGATGTATTGTTAGATGATTGGTTCATTGATGTACCTGACAAACACGAGACTAGACATATGCTTTGTTTTGAACACCCTGAGCCAATTCTTTATGGATCTGAGACATGTTCACTTGATTGCTACAAAGCATGTGTTGAGGTACCTAAAAGGTACAATTGATTATGGGCTCAAGTATGACGCGAATTAGAAGATTAAGCTACATGATTATGTTGATTCATATTGGGTAGGCAACGTCACTGATAGGAAGAGAACTTTGGGATGTTGCTTCAGTTTGGGATCCAATATGATATCCTGGTTTAGCAGGAAGCAGTCCCGCATGGCGCTAAGTACAACCGAAGTAGAGTATGTTGCAGCCTGTTTGACCCGTTGTGAGGCAGTATGGCTTTGTAAGCTACTATATGATTTGTTTGATCTCGAGTTAGAGGCAACTTGTATCTTGTGTGAAAACTAGAGATACATAAAGTTGTCGGAGAACCTAGTGTTCCATGACAAGTCGAAGCATATTGACATCAAGTATCACTGTATCTAGGAAATGGTGCAAAGAGGACCAGTGAAGCTCCAGTACGTAGCGACAAACGAGTAGATAGTCAATGTATTGAACAAGCCGTTAGCCTGAGTGAAGTTCGAGCATTTCAGAGAGAGACTTGATGTCATCCGGATTGAGGTCCCTAGAAAGAGGGAGTGACGAGTTCTCGCATGGTGGTAGACACAGGTAGTCCTTGGGATGTATGCATCCTAGCGTGCTCCCATCCTGGAGATGACGAAAGACCGGAAGACGTAGATGCACTAGAGCGAGGTATCGCATGGTGGTAGATGTAGGTAGTCCTTGGGACGTAACGCGTCCCGACATGCTCCCATGTGGGAGATGATGAGAACTCCACTGATCAAGAAGACACTTGGTGTGTGCCTAGGCGATTCTCGCATAGTTGTAGACACATGTAGTCCTTTGCGAGATAATGTGTCCCGATGTGCTCCTATGTTGGTAGAACGTAGGTTGACCGTTGAAGAGACGTAATGCACTTGGGGTGCTCTTGGCGATTCTCACATAGTGGTAGACATAGGTAGTCCTTGGGGACGTAATGCGTCTTGGCCTGCTCCTATGCTGGTAGAATGCAGGCGGTTTGTTGGACATGAGGTGTGCATCAAGGATGCTCTCTGTGTGTGCTGATGAGATGATCTGGATATGATGAGACGACGGTAGGAGACGCAGGTGATTGGAGTGGCACTGTAATGTGTGGTCTTGGGCTGTACCTACGTGATGGCTTGCTCGTTGATTTGATGAAGACCTATATGAGGATTAGGCCTACATCCAACATGAAACAGGGATGACTCCATAGAAACTTCTTATGATAGATAGGTTCGAAAGATGTCACTAATTAATGATCGACAAGATGATGACTATGGCACTAACGATGATGACCTGACCAAAAGTGTTGATGACTGTGGTAAGATAAATACCTTCCTAATTAAGAGGGAGTATTGTTGTAATTGTAACTTCAGAAGATATTATGTTGTATATTATTATTGTATGTTGTTGTACCCAATCGAAGATGTTTTCCCTCTGTTCAAGAGGTCATTATTATGTATGTTCTTTGAGGTAAAACCTCCGTTGTAAGTCGGGTTAGTAGTCCCCAGGTTTAATATAATAAAATGTATTTTTGAGTCTCCTTAGGTGAAGTCGACCCTGCTAGGTTAAGAGGTAGGCCTAGTTAGGTTTTAGGCTAGTCACATGATGTGTATAAATAGGGAGGCGCCCTCCCTCATTTAAACACTCACTCACTCACTCTCAAGTTCGCATAAGCAAAGAGAGAGGACACTTCTTTCTCTTCGGTTGCATTCACTGGTAAATAAACTACAGTAGGACTCTAAGTTCGATCTCTCTGCTATATTTGATGGGTTGCTGCAATGGTAAATCAATTTTGAAACAGAGGAGGGTCCCATGGACAACAAGAGGCATTGTGCCCTTGCTTCGGGGGTTAAAACGCTTCGCTCAATGATGAATCAAAGTCGATGGTAATTGCCAGCAACAATGAAATCACAACTAGACTTCTTTCAGAGTGAGAATGCATAAGCTCAAAAATTACTTTTTGATGGGAAACACACTGGTTGGAGCCTGTGATGTGTTGCGCATTAGTCCAGGATAATAAATGGCAGTGCTTGCTAGCTAGAATGACCATGGACAACTTGGAATATGCATTAGACAATAAAAACAATGGATAATGTTCTCTTACAACAAAAGTGCTGAAGAGGGCTTTCCCAAGGTGAATGAGAGGTAAAGAATGAGGAATCGCTGCCCAATTCCTTTATGAGAGCAACACTCAACATGCAAATAGATAGATTGAGCATTACATTTATAAACACTCTTTTTCGGGAATATAAATACAGAAAAAAACAAATCGCTGACCTAGAGAGGGAAAACGGTAAATAGCTAGGGTTGGAGGTCAAGAAACATCCGGAGTTGAGTGATTCACACAAGGAGGGAAAATCACTCAGTTAGGAGGTCAAGAAGCAATTCGTTGGCTTAGCAAGGTTGCTTGCTTCCTAGGTGTCTGAAATAACAACTCCACAATCTTTCCCACAACCCAGAATAGAAAATTGCTCACCTAAGAGGTCAATGAGGCAATTCACTCACTTAGAGGGGCTGCTTGCTTCCTAGGTCAGTAATTTGGAGTGGTAAACATAATTAGTATCTAAGTTATTTATAGGGTCGATGCTCAATTTCCAGTGGTTAGTTATTTTCACAAAATGGAGTTTGTATACAAAATTTATGACCTTAGCAACATAACCCAACACATAACATCACTCATGAGGAGTTAGTAACATGTGGTAATCCACTAAACATTTCTAGAAGCGCCATGAAGAGTAAAAAAGGGTTTCAAAACACTAGAATTAACCCTAATTTGAATTATCAAAACCTAAGTTGAAAGTGGGACACAAGCTCACCTTTTCTTGAGCCTCCAGTGGTTCCATAGCATGGGCAACGATGTGGGGGGGTATACTAACAGTGCATATATAGAGAAGCCATATGTAGAGGACTTTAGAAGACTATAGTGTCTCATAGCTTTGCACTAATATTTTACTTCTTTGTCTTCTTTGGTATAATCTCCATTATAAAAAAGAAAGGCACAATCCTTCAGGCAATTTTGGTACAGATTAGGGCCTATAGGAACTTGTTTCAGAGGCTTTCTAGTTTTATGGTCTGCCACCTACGTTTAGATACTTTGAACATATTTTTTGAGGCTTTATTTAGAGATAATAGACCCAAACTCTGACTAAAACTATCAAGAATTAGAGCCTACAGATTGAATTTGGATTGGCTAGATTGCACTTATCATCTTTATTTGCTCGCTTAAAAAAAATTCTGCTTCTTTATTTGGTGTACATGCCGTCCACTTTACCTAGTACACTTCTTGCAGAAACCAAATTATAAAGGATTGTGGTCAGAATTAATGATTTAATGACTAGTATTATGTGATGTCCCCTCCCCATTGAGCCCAGTTACAACAAGTAGCCTACTAGACTCCCATAGGTTATGGTGTCCACATCTGGGAGTCTGAAGGGAACCACTTAATTAAAAAATGAATTATACATAAGAGAAGTGGTTTAGTGGTTTTGGGGTCACCCGTGGCATTGGGCCCAAATGAAGGATAAAAAGAGAAGGGTCTCGTTCATGGAGGACATGCTTATTGATATCGACATTGCTCTTGCATCTATCTATGAGAGTTCCTAGAGTTTCTATATGGGATTGGAAAACCCCATCCATTCCATCTCTTGGTTTCGGTGGCATCTTACCACCCTAGCCAAGTTTTAAAGTCTTTGCATTTATAGGAGATTGTTTCCCTTAGATTGTTGGCAGGTGGCATTGAACTTATTGGTCAAGAAGATGCCCTAGCAAACTGCGGTGAGCATGAGCGTGAGTTGCCTGGCCGTAAGCACATGGGAGAGTCTGTGTGACTTTGGGGGAAGGCTGGCTCATTTGGGATGGTCGTGAGCCTTCCAGGTAGGTCATGAATAGCTTAAGGGGCCATCAGGCAAGCTGCAACCATAGAGGCCGTGAGGCAGGCCTTGAGGGATGACAAGATTTGTTAGCAGCAAAGGCACGGGTTTAACAAGACACATGCTCCAGTAGGAAGCCGTGAGCAAGAGTGTGGGCGTCAAGCTGAGTAGAGGGGGCATGGACCATTTCATGAGGCTGAAGGGAGCTGAGAGAGACGTGAACAGGAGGGTCGTGAACCCAAGGAAAGATCGTTGTAGCTACCCGTGAGAAGAAGAAGGATCGGGCTTGTGAAGGCCGTGAGAGGCATTTTCTGGGCAGGATGTAAGTAGGATAATTCCATAGCCAACTACAACACTTCTACATTGACATATCATCAGGTTTCTTGTATTTTGGATAGCCATTCATAGCTATCAAGTACACAGTGTTTGGATTGGCCATCATTAGCCATTTTTGTACTATCCCTTTTAATATATTAAAAAGCTAACTTTCAACTATTCTGTGTTGTGTATGGTCTACATTTAATTTTGAAAGTTATAAACCAATGTATGCAACTGTTTGAAGAAATCCATAATATACAAATCAACAACTTGCAAAAATATTTTTGGCATATTCTACTGGGGAATTTTACATTGGTATTAGAGATGGTGGTCTTACCAGCTTGTGTGTTCAATTTTACATTGGTATTAGAGATGGTGGTCTTACCAGCTTGTGTGTTCATTTGTTGATGGTCTGGGAAATGGGTGGAGCACCCTTTGATAGCATGGGAATAAGGGGGGAACTAGATCCGCATAGGGAGAGAGTTCTTAGCATCCTTGAAAGGTTGGTTTAGGGGCACGAGAGATCAAATCAAAGACAGGATGAGCTATATGACATGCTCAAGCAGACATTGGGGGCACATAGGGAGTGTGTCGGCACTAGGCACAATGATCTAACAAGCCCCCTAGAGGTGATAGGGATCGACCATGGGGTATCAATACCCACTTTTTATCCCATGGTACCCGTAAGCCAGTGACTAGGGGGTCCAATAGGCCTTTGTTTCCAACATTCTTGGAGGAGCAGCCTCAAGGTGATTAGGAATCACAGCTTGACATAGATTCTTTCCTCAGGGATTACATGGATTTTGGATCGGAGGCCCGAGAAATGATATCATTTGCAGAGTACCTCAATGCAAGGACAAGGCACAAATATTAGAACAAGACATTCCAACACCAACAAAATAATGATTTGATGAGGAGAGTGGAGCATCTATCTATCCCACTATTTGATGGATCTAAGAAGAGCACAACTAAGGATTGGGTCAATAAGTTGGACACCTACTTCCAACTTAACCTAATGATAGAGGCCGACACAGTTAAATTTTCCACACTTCACTTGGAAGGCAGGCTCAAGAGTGGTGGTACCACGGGCTAGTGACACATGGGCATTCCAATATTACATCTAATGCCAAGTTCACCCAGAGACTGATATATTGATTAGACCAGAAAAATATTGAGATCCATTTCAGATACCTGGCTTAGTTGAGACAAATGAGTACTTCCACATCCGACTTTACAGAGTCTCAAAGGATGGTTGTTATGGTGTTTGGTATCTCAGAGCGAGATTGGTGATGTTATTTACAGAGGGATTAGCAGAGCCCCTAAGGGGATGGGTGAAGGCCTTCGGGCCAAGATCATTGTAGGAAGCCATCAAGAAGGTCTAGAGCATGGAGGGTGTCGTATCTCAGAAGGCACCAACAAAACCCTTGGTTTCTCAAAAGGGTAAGGAGATGAGACCTCCCTAGAGAACTTGGACTGGGAAGAACAAGATGGATGAGGAGACTCGAAAAGAACTGAGAAGTAAGAAGCTCTACTACAGCTACAAGGATCCTTGGGAGCATGGCCACCATTGTAGGGGCAAGTGCAAAGTGCATTACATAGAGGTCCTTTCGGACGATGAGGACAATGGAGAGGAGGAGGTAGTTAGCTTACCTAATGAGGATCCACATAGGGAGGAGCCACTCTTGGTCGAGTCCACAAAGACAACTTAGCTGTAGGAAGGTGTCAAGAGGATTACCATTGCCACTCTCTTGGGAGTACCTCGATACTACACCTTCCATATTAGAGTGATCTTGCAGGGCTAGAGGATTACAACATTGATTGATGGTGGGGCCACCCATAACTTCATAGATGCAACATTAGTTTCCAGGAGGCACATACTCATAGAGGATTTTGAGGGATTTGAGGTGGTAGTAGCTGACAGATACAACATGACATGTACTAAGACGATCATATATTGAGTGTGGCCATGTGAAAGTACACAGTGACTAATGACTTTAACGTGGTTGACCTCGAAGAAACCAATATGGTGTTAGGGGTTCAATGGCTATACTCTCTTGGGGATATCAAAATGAACTACTAGGTCATGAGTATGGAGTTCATGGACAATAAGGGTCAGTAGAATGTTTTGAGGGGTATGTCTTCAGGATCCCCCATATTGGTGTCCAATAGGTGCATAGAGTTCTTCTTCAGGCATGGAGATATACCATGGGATGCAGAGCACATGATTATTTCACTTGATACCCCCCATGACGACAAACTATACCGTGTATACATTAGGGAGTTGCTTGGAAAGCACGAGAGGGTCTTTGGACCACTACCCGTAGGGAGGCCACCAAATTGAGGATTTGAGCATGTTATTGAGCTAGATCAGGGGGCCAAGCCTGTAATCACCACCCCTTACCGACATCCAAAGAAGTTCAAGGACCAGATAGAGAAGGCCATCCAGAAGTTGTTAGATATGAGATTTATCTGTCCTAGTTCTAGTCCTTTTGCTTCTCCCACGGTGTTGGTGAAGAAGAAGGATGGCACGTTGTGGGTGTGCATCGAATACCATGACTTGAACAAGAAGACCATCAAGAATCAATACCCCATACCCAAGATCGATGAGTTATTAGATGAGCTACATGTGGTCGTATACTTTTCGAAGATTTCTCTTCAATCAAGGTACCATTAGATCCGAGTCAGGGAGGGGGATATTCCCAAGACAACATTTATATGTCATTTTGGACACCACGAGTTCATAGTCATGCCATTTGGGATGACTAATTCCCCATACTTTTTAGTCATTTATGAACCATATCTTCAACAAACAGTGGAGGAAGTTCGTACTAGTATTCTTTGATGATTCGTTGATTTATACGGTAGAAGTTGGGAGGATCATTTGAGGCATGTGGAGGACTCGGGAGGTTCTGAGTTTGGATTGACATAGATTCTTAACTTGGGGCATGTGATCAGTTCCCAGGGAGTCTGGGTATACCGGGAAAATATTCAGGAAATAGTTGAATGGCCCACACCCAGATCACTCACAAAGCTACAAGGTTTCATATGATTATGCAGCTATTACCGACGATTTGTGAAGGGATTTTCATAGCTTAGTGCACCATTGACATACCTCACCAAGAGGGGAGCTTTTAGATGGACTGAGGGTGCACAAAGGGCTTTTGATAGAATGAAGGTAGTGATGAGCACTTGTCCAGTATTAGTGTTACATGACTTCTCTTGTCCTTTTGTATTCGAGTGTGATGCTTCCATAGAGGGGATTGGGGTAGTATTGATGCAGGATTGACATGCCATAGCTTTTGAGAGTCGGAAGCTAACATAGTTCGAGAGGATTTAATCCATCTATGACAAGGAGATGTTGGCCATCATGCATGCAATGGCCAATTTTAGGCAATACTTGGGCGGTGGACATTTTATAATGAGGACGAACCACGATAGATTGAGGTACTTTGTCATAACCCCGAAATTTCATAAAAATTTAAAATTTTTATAGTGACATAAAATGTCTGAAATCACAGTTTAGTAACTGCTAGCGGTCAACAGAAAATGAAACAGTTTAACAATTTGTAATGATTGGTTTTAAATACAGAAAACTAATACAACTTTAATTTTTATAAGTTATATAAAAATGACTTGCATTTAGATTGCTGCTAGCTGTACTAATGATTTACTTTTGTCAAGTAGGTGAGAAACCATGTTTGAAATCGGGGCTTACTTAGCATTCTGCTAACTCAATGGACTATTGGTTCTTACAGGTTCAACATGTAAGCGTTTGAACAAGTAGGAGTTTACTTTTGCATTAAGTCGAGAAGTACTTCTTTAGCATGATAGGATGCTAGAGTGTAATTTGATTATTAAAATGCAAGGCTCCGATGAGGTAAAGTAATTTCCTTCGTTGTTTTGGATCTATGACAGTATTTATATTTAAGCCATAAAGATTATTATTCTATTCAAACTTAGTGCCATTTACCCTAATGAGTTCTACCAAGGTTTCTTTCTATTGTAAAGATTATAATACCTAGTAAATTATAGATTCTTTTAGTGAGCATAGGGCTCATGATCTTGTCATATAAATACTTTTACTGTATCATGATCTTACTGCTATTGTCATGTTTTAATACTTCAAATGTATTGCTTTTTATGCATGAACACAATCCTATGTTTTTCAAAGGTAAATTTTACAATGGGTTATTAGTTTTATTAAGAGAAAACTCTTGCATATAATTTGTCTTCAGTCACCTTGAAGACTCTTTCATTATCAGCATCGAGTTTTAAGTGGAGAAGTTTAGAGCCCTTCAGTTTACAAATAAACTACATATCTCTACCTTAACTCTTCCTTGCTAGTTGTGAAGAATATCAACTTGTTTGATTGTATGTAGTTATGATTATCTTCTTGTACTGCTAGAAGTCAAGCTATATACTTCAATTTCTAGGTTATCGCCATGATACAAGATTTATTGTAATAATACAATGCCACATTATATTATATTGTTACCATATAATTTTACTTGTATCCTAAGGTGGATTTACTACCTAACAACTATTTACATATAGTTGAAACTAAAGGTAAAAACACATTATAAGTTTTTCTCTTAAACTATACTAGCTCTAATGCACGGTTTATACGATAACATGATTTTCATTTTAAGCAATCTTTGAGACTAGTTAAAGGATCAATAGCAAAGTTAATTCGATGAGCAAACATAAGAACTTTATACTATGGTTGATACATAGATTCCTATTCTTAGCAATGATAGAAGTCCTTTTTATAATCGATTTGCAATGATATAATTCCTCCCCGGTGTATGCAGCGTTGACGTTAGAAACGACCCTCGCATGGTTAAAAATTTGGGAGGGCACGTGGTCTATTCTCCTCCATGCATTGGTGACTTAAAAGAGGTGAAACCCTACTTCTTTGGCATTTGGCTTCGAGGGTTCGTTGGCCTGCAGGTTGCACTGTGTGTTTCCTTGCGGCCATGAAAGGCCTGCTCCTTCTCTGCTTGTTAGCTCCGTTGACTGCCTTGCGGTGCAGAGTGGTTTAGGTATCTTAGTTTGTATACTCGATTTCTCTTGTGAGTGATGTTTTTACTGTGTGAGTGGTTTTCACTGCTTCGCTTGGCTCGAACCCTGTAGAGGATTTTACCTTGTCACTGCTTATTCCTTGCCTCGGCCTCGTGGAGTTTTGAGACTGTTTCATGCTGCTTCTGTCACAGAGTTGGCATGAGGGTTTGCTTGCTTCTGTGTGTAGTTCACTCACGCTGGCGACTGTTCCTTCTCAGCTCCAAATACCTCTTACTCACATGTAAATGCTTTTACTAAGTACTCATTCCTTTCGTCAATTTATTTTCTAGTTTAGGTTTTTACTAAAAAGAATAGAGTTCTGAACCATATTTGGTATTTAAACTTGCAGGCTACCACCGATGGCTTCAGGCTTGAAAGGAAATGCCTCTCATGTGTCAGTTTACTTCGTGGGCTATCAAACGGGTAAGCCCAGATTTCATCGTGGGTTCTCCCTGCTTGCGAATTGGTTGTTGGTTGGAGGTTCCCGTGGTTGGAAAACCTAGCTTCAAACTCTTTGTTGGTTATGATATTTAGTTTGTTTATTAATCATGTTTGTAAGAGAAAACCCTAGCGGTGTTTCGCTAGTAGTACAAGCTCTTAAGCTGTGATGTGTATGTAGTTTTGGTTAAACAAAAACCTCAGCCTTACGACTTGAAGATGTAATACTGTTGTTTTAAGATTATAAGAATCTTCTTTGTGCTCAGGGTTTTTAAAAGACCTCTGTCTCTTTTATTTCAGGCTTTTCTATTCGATCTTTAAGAAGATGAAACTGTGGAAAGGGTTTTCCCTAATCTGTCAGTAATCTAATTTACTGTTAATATTAAATATTTATGTATATTTGGTTTAAAAATGAAGACTGTGAAACAGTCTAGATGTAAAGTTTATGGGTTTTTACTCTTTCAGTCCGTAATGTAAACTAGTTATAGTTTAATAAAAAGGACTTTTGTGTTATTGGTTTTCTTAGTAGAAAGGGTTTCGACCCTTGAAGTCTTACAGGCTGTAAGTCTACCGGGTTTGATATTTATAAAGCACATGGTTATGATTCTTGGTTTACTTTGTTTAATATAAATGTATACAATTTATTTATTATTACTCCGTAAACTATAAATTAATTCGAGCTCTGTTTTAGAAGATAATGGTAATTTCTAGAACTCGGTTAAAGGAAATAATATAAACCCTACAGTGTTATGAAATTCTTGTTTCTACTTAAAGTGTTTTTGACTCTGTTTTTCAAATAGAAAATAAGAATGATGAGATAACTTACAGTTAAAGTTTTGATACTACTTTTAAGAAAACAAAAATAGAAACTCCTGCATCATTTTTACAGTCTCCTACCTCTAAATTATAGTTAAGAAATACTTAGGGTTTTCGTTGACCGTCAGTACTTAATATACAAAGATTATAAAAGAATCCTATGATTCTGGTTGTAACACACTAGTATGTATTTGTAATGTTTATAAACAGTTTTACTAATTCTTTTTATTTTTACATATTTTCTTAAATATTAGCTTCTTACCTTACTTCTGTTAGCTATGATAATTATATTTTATTAGTTAACTAATACTGAAATATTTATAATATTTACTGCTTCTTTTATACCTATTTCTTTTTATTTAATTAGTTACAATAAATTTAAGCAGTCAATACATAACACTGATATTTAGTATAAATTATAAACTTTGAAGTAAATTCTATCTATTGTTCATAATCAAATAAAAGAATCCTATCTACTATTTATATTCCAAATAAAAGAATCATTTCATTTATCTAAGAAAGGCAACTGCGCTAGAGTACGACCTGAGATCAGGTGTGGAAAAACATAGCTTGGAAATTTAATTTCTATCTGCTTCAGTAAATACATACTCATTCCCATTTTTGCAATAATCTATAATTTTACTGAATCTAACATTTCACAGTTACCTTTCATTCATAAACCCTAAACATTTAACATGCATGTAATAGATAAAATAAGATTTACTTAACTAAGACAGTAAAAATAAAATAGAACCTGTTGAGGACAAGACGACAATAGCTTAAGGAGGTCATTCCTCCCTACCAATCTCCTGGAGAGCACTCAAACAACGCTTCCTCAGGACCCCCAATCCTGTTCCTAGTCTTCTTGGATGAGAACTGCATGGAGAATGCAACTGTAAAAACTTCTGTCACCTGACTGGTTCAATTACCTCAGTAATAACAATATGCTCTCAGCAATATGATCTTCAGCTTAAAAGCTGCAACTAGATCAATCTCAACAGTTATCCCCTCAAACACATTCTAGACTCCCCTCCATTGAATTTATCTTGAGTAAATTCATTCACCCTGAATGATCACTTCTCTAGAATGAGCAGCCTCAACTCTCTTCAATGGGAAATTTTATAGAGATGCCTAGGTCTTCTGGGTCAGTTTTCATTAAATGAGCCACCTACTCTGATTCCACTTTCTTGGAGAATCATGACCACAAATATAGGGAAGTTGCCACTTGCAACAGTTGGAAGTGGTTTGAGGATGCTGCCACATGTCAGTTTGCTCTCCACCCAATCTCCTCCACCAATTGACCAATAAACACTCTTTTAATAGCTCTCCTAAGCTGTTGTCTCCCATTTATTTATTTATAAATAAAATATTCTGAATTTACATTAAATATTCTTGACCCCACTAGGTCATCAATTACAACTTAGCATAAAATTTAACACAATGTTCCTCAAATAATATAAATTTGTTATTGCAAATTGGGGCATGTGACATACTTTCTGGAGCAGAAAGATCTTAGTGAATGACAAAAAATTGAATCATCAAGGTGAAGACATATGATTTCGGCATAGAATATGTCATGGGAAAAAAGAACGTGGTTGTTGAAGACGTATCTAGGAGACCTGCAACATTCTCTATGACTAAGATTTAAGTAGATTGGAGGTCCACTCTATTGGTGGAATACTCCAAGAACACATTTTCCTATGAGATCATGGACGACATCATTCAAGATGATAGGTACAAAGTATTGGATGACATCATCTACTACAAGGACAATATTTATTTTATTTCGGAGTCCACACTCAATTAGGACAAGATTTTGAGGGTAGTTCATGATGCACATTTGGCAGGGCACCCAAGGTATTTGAAGACATACGGGTTGGTGCGAGAGATATTCTCTTGGAAGGGTCTCAAGGAGGATGTGCTTAGATATGTGAGGGAGTGCATGACTTGTCAGTAGAACAAATCAAAGGCCACCCACCCAATCGGTTTGCTTTGTCTTATACCCATTTCAGAGCAAAAGTGGGAGGGCATTTCCATGGGCTTCATTACAGGATTACCGAGAGTGCAGGGAAGGGATTGCATCTTTGTGGTGGTTGATAGGATGGCCAAGTTTGCGCATTTCTTCTCCATAGCTATAGATTATAGCGTAGCTCGGGTGGAAGATCTATTTTTCAGAGAGGTGTTTCAACTACATGGTCTTCTGAAGACTATAGTTAGTGACCATGATATCAGGTTTCTCAGTGCATTTTTCTATTAGGTATTCAGGTTGTCTAGGACATAGTTGACACCTAGCACTAGTTATCACCCTCATATAGATGGGAATACTGAGATAGTCAACATGTGTATTGAGGTGTATCTACGAAACTATGTGTTAGGGTAGCATAGGACTTGGATAAAGTGGTTACATCTAGTAGAACATTGCTACAATACCACTTATCACATGTCCATCGGGATGAGCCCATTTTGGGCATTGTATGGGTATGATGCTATGCCATGCTTGGATTTGGATTTTAGAGAGAGATGGGCCCCAAAGGCCAAGGATTGGTCATAGGAGAGTCAAGACATTCTGAGGGTCCAAAAGGAGAATTTGCAAAGTGCTCAAAACCACTAGAAAATGTATGCAATTCGACATAGGATAAAACACAACTTCGAGGTTGGATATTTGGTCTTCTTACATTTATAGCCATACTGATCATCTTCACTAAAGAAGAATGGTGTGGAGAATATTAATCCTTGTTTATATGGACCATACAAAGTGGTCATGAGAGTCAGTGAGGTGGACTATGAGCTAGAGTTACTAGAGGGTAGTAGGATCCACAACATTTTTCATGTATATTTCCTAAAAAAGGCATTGGGACAATAGGTTACTTCCTTGGAATATATTCCTCCCTTTGATGAGGAAAGACAATTGATTTTGACTCTAGAAAGTCTTATTGATGTTAGGGAGAAGAAACCGAGGAACCGAGTGGTACGAGAGTACTTAATTGTATGGAGATATTTTCCTGTAGAGGATGTTATGTTGGAGCAGGGCCCCGCAGCTATAGGAAAAGCTGCTATATCGAAACAAGAAAGTCAAAGGAAATAGTACCTGAAGCGGCCGAGAAGAGAGCTCAACCACTGCATTTAAGGAAGTGGCGACAACAGGAGGGCTCAACTACCCTCATAAAGGAAGAAGGAGCAACGGGCCGAGGTATTAAATACAAAGGACAGAAGGGGAGCAACCGAGGAAGCGGCGCCCATACCCATGATCAGTACCAGAAATCGTGGAAGACTGCAAAAAGTTGCAGTGTGACTAGTAAGCGGCAGTTCAAAGTACAGATAGGCCGACTGTCACAGTTAGGGTTTTGGGTTACTGTTGGGATAGGCCCACAGTTTTGTATCACGGTGAGACCTTCGAGCCACCTATTTAAGCATGTATTTTGTATTATGAAGGGTTAGCCAGACAGACAATTAGAGAGCTAGATAGAGAGACAGATAAATAGCTAGCTAGTTAGATAGTAATATATTGAGAAAGAGTCGAGCTCTGGTTTTGTTGTTAAAGCTGCAGTTATCTTACTGTAACCAACAGCCGACTCCTTGAGCATGAATGTAACAATCCGCAGGGATTGAGAGAGAGAGAAAGAGTATATTGTAAGAAGAAAGCAATATTAGAGAAGAGATCTAAGAGAGAAGGGCTCCCAGCTAAGTGCGTGGAGTTTCCCAGAAGATCTCAAGCTGCATAATAGGTTGCAGCGGAACTGTGTTACTCTCTCAAGATATAATATAAACACAGTTCCTGTGGACGTAGCTTCCTCCCTGGAAGTGAACCACGTAAAATCCGTGTGTTGTGCGACTGTGTCATGTGATTGTGCTATACTTATTTGCTATCTATTATTCGTTACATGAATGTTGCTTATCAGTTAATGAATGTATGTATGCTATCCTTCAGTTGCAGTAACATAGAAGGTTAAATGTGAGTTGAATGTGTTAAGTATTCTGTATATGAGTTTATCAGTGCTTGATTCACGACAGCTAACAGTTACAGTGTTAAGTGACTTCTGTATATTTAGTTCAGCAAGTTGAGCGTGATTAATGTTAAGCATGTTAGACTGTAGAGGCTAAGTGAAGTTGTTTAACACCTTGATGAAGGTTAACTAAGCTATTATACCCAGAAAGGAAGCCTCCGGACCTTGAGAGTGGTTAAGTATATTGAGTCTCACTGTAGGAAGTATCACGGTGTAGAAAGGCGATATCGCACTGTCGAAGGAGCTGCAGTGTGAGATATCACAGGTTAAGAGTTGAGCAAAAGAGTAAGTTTGTGCATCGTCCTAGAAGCTGCGATGCGATAAGAGCCAGTCCCGTAGCAGAGTCAGCTAGGAAGAGAGAAACAGCCCATGCTGAGAGATTCAACTGGTTAAGTAGAGTCAAGAGAACCCAGGATGCTACAGAACCTGGTTGAGGAAACTTGATTCTTCAGCCAACCCATCTAAGATCACTTCGGGTGAGACTTCAGGCTTTTTTGCAGTCTGTCGCCGAAAGGGCCAGTGAGCTAGGGGTTTTGTTGGTACAATAAAGTAAACTCGGGTCTACACATTTAAACCAACAAATGGTTCCATCGCCGGTTTTGAACAAATTGAAGAGCTAATGTTCTGTTGGCATCCTACTAAAGAAGAAGTTAACGAGTGGGTTGAGTCTAAGGAAAGAGAATTTGCTGCGAAAGAAAACAAGAGTCCTAGGCTTAGTACAGAGGACTGGTTACAGAAACATATCTTCACAGACCTGCATGAGATATTTTTTGCGACCTATGCGAATGAGTTGTACGATTGGTTGTCAAAGTTGAATGATAAGCACATATTCAAGAAGAAAAGGAACATTGTCTGGACACCGGAGCTGATTCACACCGTGAAGAGCGTAGATAATCCCATTTCGCAGGCAGTAGACTTCTGGCTTGCAAGTTTGCTGGAAGGTTTCCTCACAGAGTTTGTAGTTGATCAAAGAAAGAGTTTTAGCGAAGCAGAGAGGTACTTCTTCAAAGGATATCACGGATGAAGCATTGGAGATGGAAATGAAACTAGACACTTCACCTCTAGCTGATACTAGTGCAGGTATGACAAACTTACAGAACTAGTTAGCCAATCTCACTTTACAGTTACATGAGATTAAGAAAGGAAAAGAGGTTGAACAAGAACTATGGTGTACAAAGTGTAAAGGAAATGGCCATGCCAAAGATAACTGTCCAGTATTTGTGGAATATATAGCAAGTGGGGCTCCTAACCCCTTAGTACAGAATCAAGGGCCATGGTGTGAAATCTGTAGAACAAGATGACATAGACCACAGGAATGCCCTTTACTTCAGAAGTATGTACAAACTCCTAAGAATTTATACTGTAACTTCTGCAAGTCAGTAGGACATGATGAAAATAATTGTAGAGCTTATGATCTCATGATAGAGAGAAAACATGACTTCTACAGAGTCCAGTTAGAGACATCAGGACCAGCAGTAGGACCACAACATGAACCGGCTCATGATGGCTGTGGTGGAGGATTCAGAGGAAGAGGCCGTGGTGGAGACTTTGGCCGTGGCCGTGGACCGATTTTTTGTTACAACTGTGGAGCCATAGGACACTATGCTAGGGATTGTCATAACCCTGCTACAACATGTAAGTATTGCAAGTCCTATGATCATACTATAGAAGAATGTCCTATCTTGATAGCAAAGATTAAGGATCCTAAGCCAGCAGTAAACCAGAATATTCAGCTTATTGCTGCTGAGCAGAAAGAACCAGAACCAAGAGTCAATATTGTGACTCGTAGTGGTGCTTCTACTAGCAGGACATCGTAGGATGCCGAAAAGAATACAGGTCTGAAGTGGGTGCGTAAAGCAACTGATAAATCTACACCACTTGACCTACAGAAGAACAAAGAAACATTTCAGCAAGCTAAAACTTTCTTTACTGACCCTACACCAGCAGGATCGCAGATATTGCCTTGTAGGGGTGTATCGCAGGAAAAACCTTGTGGCGTTAGTCCTGTGCAGACATTGCAGGCTACCACATCGGGAAGGTGCGAAGAGGATGAGTTGACAGGAAGTGTACAATCCTTCCTGTGGAGCTACTTGAAACTCGTAAGAAATGAGAAAGCCATAGGAGAGATTCAACGCATCATAGATCAGTATCAACAGTCTTCTTCCGTGATCAGTACGCAACGAGCTGTTCATAATATTATGGGCCATACAAGAACAGGAAGAGAAATGAGACTCACAGCACAAATTGGAGAGTTTGAAATGGATGAGGTAATCCTAGATTTAGGATCGGAGGTAAATGTTCTTACTAAATAGACATGGGAACAGATGGGTAGCCCTAAGTTAGCCAGATCACCTATCCATCTGCGACTAGCCAATCAGCAGAGGGTATCGCCACTGGGTCGATTACCGCAAGTACCAGTTGATATTGACGGAGTTCGCAGCTTTGTAGATTTTGAAGTCATAGAAATTATTGGCGATAACAGACCGTATCCAGCTTTATTAGGTATTGATTGGGCAATTGATAACATGGTTGTTATCGATTTGAAGAAAATACAAATGACCTTTGAGGATAAACAGATTCGAGTCATCACACCGTTGGATCCTTTCCAGGGTCCTCGATACATTAAACCTATCAGAGTAGAGGAAGAGGTGCGTAATATGGAGAGCTTCTATCAGATGACTGCTAACCAGAGTGATTATATCAACCCCACCGCAGAAGGAAATATTAGTTGGCGATGTGATAGCTCATGCACGTCGGATTCGGATGTTGGTTTAGAAAATTGGCAGAATAGACTTTACGAAGTCTCAGCTCGCAGATGTGCATTTATGACTAAGTCACTGCGATGGATTGGCACAGAGGTTAAGGATATTCCGTCATTTGATGGCTTAGCGGATGTCAATGACTTTTTACAGCAGTTTGAGCAAGAAATCCCTTATGAGCAGAGGATGGCAGCTATTGACCTTGCAGTAAGAACCACACCTGCAAGACGGTGGCATGCACATAAAGAAAATATCGCATCATGGGATGATTTTAAGAGATTGATGGCGATCAGATTCTCTAATGACAAGGAGAGTTTCCAGCAGAAATATACAGGAGAAAGTGACCCCAGGTCACATATTAAGATTTGTGAATAGAATTGGTTGGACATTCCAGAGGATGAATGGGTTCACCTATTCATTCACACTTTAGACACAGTCCCAAGGAACTGGTACACTGAGACAGAGTTGTGTAGAGGAACGATTACATGGCCAGTTATGATAGACAACGTCCTACTCACTTTCACTTTTGAATCTAAGTACCCAAGCATTGATCAGGTCCTAGAGGTTATAAAGACTAAGATATTTGATGACTGTACCCTACTAGTGTATGCTCAGCCCGATTGGGCTATCCAGTTAGAACATGCGCTAGAGTGTTACAACTTCGCAGAAGAGCCAGGTGATGAGGATGAGAATCCTCGCATTATCAACATTCCAAAGTCAGAAGGGACTCATGAAATTGAGGGACCAAAGCTAGAGATTCCAGCTGTCACAGAGCCTATTAAGATTAAAAAGATCAATATTGGCACAGAAACAGAACCAAAGTTTGCCTCTATTGGAGACTATTGGGATGATGAAACGGTAGGACACATCGCAGATTTGTTACATGACTATCAGGACTTATTTCCCACTAAGTTTATAGAAATGAAGGGAATAGTAGGAGATTTGGGAGTCATGAGGATACCTTTGAAAGCGGATGCTAGGCCGATTAAGCAGCGTCCATACAGATTAAATCCTCGTTATAAAGAAAAAGTTAAAGATGAGATTGATAAGATGCTAGCAGCAGGCATCGTTGAACCAGTAGAAGAGAGCGAATGGGTTAGTACCATGGTTGTGCAAGAAAAGAAAACTAAAGGAGAACTTAGGATTTGTGTCGATTTGCGCAAACTCAACAACGCATCACTTCATGACCCGTTTCCGACACCTTTTACTGATGAATTTTTAGACAATGTAGGAGGACAGGAGATCTACTCATTCACTGATGGCTTTTTAGGCTATCACCAGATAAGAATCCATCTAGAGGATCGACATAAGACCACCTTTGCGACAGAATGGGGCTCATTTCAGTATACGGTATTGCCCTTTGGTCTTAAAAATGCACCAGCTATTTTTTCTAGAGTAGTAGTTGTTGTCTTTAAGGAATACATCCATAAATTCTTAGAAATCTATTTTGATGATTGGACTGTATTTGGATTAATCAAAAAGGATATAGGATATTTAAGGCTCATGTTAGAGAAATGTAGGCAATATCTGATTTCTCTTAACTTGAAGAAATGTATATTCTGTGCACCATTTGGTATTTTGTTGGGTCATATTGTTTGCAGACAAGGCTTGATGGTAGATCCTGCAAAGATTGCCATCATTGTAAATCTCCCAGCACCCAACTCAGTCAAGCAATTGAGGACAGTGCTTGGTCATACAGGGTATTATAGAAAATTCATCAAAGGCTATGCAAAGATCACAGCACCTATGGAAAAGTTGTTAAAGAAAGAAGCGAAATTCCTATGGAATGAGGAATGTCAGCAAAGTTTAGACACTCTTAAAGAGAAGATGGTCACAGCACCCATCTTAGTATTTCTATATTGGAACAAACCATTTCATGTACATGTGGATGCATCTGGCATCGCACTGAGGATTGTCTTAACACAGCCAGGAGAAGGGGGTATCGATAACCCTATTGCGTACTCAAGCAGAAAGTTATCTACCGCAGAAAAGAACTACACCACTACAGAAAGAGAAGGATTAGCCATGGTGTATGCTCTACAGAAGTTCAGGCACTATCTGTTGGGTGCCCCATTCAAGATGTTCACTAACCATTCCGCTTTAAAGTACTTGGTCAATAAGCCAATTTTAGGAGGAAGGATCTGCAGATGGTTACTCCTATTTCAGGAGTATGATTTTAAAATTATTGTAAAACCAGGAAGATTGAATGCCAGACCTGATCATCTGTCGTGAATAGAATCAGGAGAAGAACCAAGTAATCTAGAGGATAATTTGCCAGATGCGCAATTGTTCTCTATCCAGATCACAGATGAGTATTACGCAGATATTATTCACTTTCTCACTACAGGGTGGGCACCAGTTGACTTTACTAAGCAGCAAAAGAAACAGTTAGTTGTTAAAGCAGCAGATTTCACTTTGATCGCAGGACATTTATATAAGTTAGGTCCAGATGAAGTCCTGCGCAGATGCATTATGCCGCACGAGAAAGAGGTCATTATCAGAGAAGCACATTCAGGTACCGTAAGAGGTCATTTCGCAGGAAAGCCAACTGCTCAGAAAATTCTAGTTGCAGGATTATGGTGGCCTACTTTGCACAAAGACACTAAGGAGTTTTGTAGATGCTGCGATATCTACCAGAGGGAAGGAAAACCTTCGTGGAGAGATGAAATGTCGTTGCGACCACAGATTACGCTACAGGCATTTGATAAGTGGGCTATAGATTTCGTGGGTCCTATCAACCCACCAGGGAAACAAACTGGTGCAAGATACATCATCACAGGAACAGAATACCTCACCAGGTGGGTAGAGGCCAAAGCAATAAGGAATTGTGATGCTACTACAGTTGCACAGTTCGTTTTTGAAAACATCATAAGTAGATTTGGATGTCCAGCAATTTTGATGAGTGATCAAGGCACACACTTTCTGAATCACACTATTCAGGCCTTGACGGAGGAATTTCAGATACAACATCATAAGAGCACTCCCTACCACCCACAAGCTAATGGTACGGTGGAGGATTTTTACAAGATTCTAGAAAATGCTCTTACTAAGATCTGTAACAGCCAAAGAGATGATTGGGACCTTAGGGTTAATGTTGTATTATGGGCTTATAGAACTACATACAAGAAACTTACAGGACACACACCTTTCAGCTTGGTGTATGGACAAGAGGCTGTTATGCCTATGGAATATATTATTCCCAGTTTAAGAATTACTCAAATTACCGAGATGGCTGATACAGATACGATGAATGAAAGACTAGCGCAGTTGCTTGCCTTAGAAGAAGACAGATTCATCACAGGATTTCATCAAAAAGTGCAGAAGGCACGAGAAAAATATTGGCATGACAGGCACATCAAGAGCAAGATTTTTTAGATAGGAGACCTAGTGCTCCTTTACGAAAGCAAGTTTGTTAAGTTTCCAGGGAAGTTCAAGACACATTAGTTGGGGCCATATCAGATTTAGCAGGTCACAGAAGGAGGTGTCGTTCAGCTCAGTAAACTGAACGAGGAGCTTGTTCCTACTTTGATTAATGGCAGTAGGCTTAAGATTTATAATGATAGCCACTCCACCTCTAAACCCTAACGCAGAGAACTAGGTGGTGCAGATGTCTAGTGTAGTTGAAAGGAGGCATCGCACCCATAATTAGTCTACACCCAAAAAAAAAAAATGTTCTAAGTAGGAGGAATCGCAGCATGAAAGTTTATTTTGCGCAAGTCATAGGACGCTTGCGGAGTTTTTGAACGTTGCGGAGCCTCACGCCAACTTTTTGGTCCAGGATGATGCGGTGTGACATTGCAGCGAGGCGATGTTCCCCGTGCCACGAAGACAACTTTGAAAAGGGACAGAGGGCTAGTCACTTCGCCCTCTGACAAGCAATTAATATAGATATGATAGGTATACATTGCCCTAGATTTGGAAACAGTACAAGGATTGTCCTAGATTTGGTAAATCTTGGTCGATACCGGCGCCTGTACATAATTTTCAAGGGAGATTTGATCGGATTTTTAGCACTTAATGAGGATTGGGGCGCCGGGTGTTGTCTTGTCCATGCAATAAATGCCGCCAACGGGTCCAGCTTAAGCGACCGTTGCTTCAGAGATTATCACCTACATTACAAATACATAAATCATTCAAACAGAAGGGTTACTTTTGCGATTTCTGAAGTTATAGAGCAATTTGTAGAGTTTTCCCATGTGCAGAGATACTCTAGTTACAGAGTGCTAGTTTCCCCATTTTCGCAGCCATTACCAGTCCAGAGTACTGCACTAGACAGTTTATGTCTGAGAAGGAACCTTTAGAAGACGTTGTGCAACAATTCTAGCGTGGTGGCCTCGAGTCTGCTATGACGACGCCGCCCAGGGTTGTGAAACTAGGTACACCATAGGTCAGGCAGATGCCAAGGATGAAGAATCTCACTCAGATAGTAGAATATTCTAGCCCAGAGCACGAAGAAGAAGTTCATATGGCAACAGTATACATTGTGCCGCGAGTCGAGGACGCACCAAAGGTAACCATTCCCAAGGGTGCTAAGTTTCCTATTCCGCTACCGTCGATTGATCCTCGTGTAAAGGAAGATGGAGAACTGTTAGGATATGTCCCTGTTCTCAAATTTACAGACTATAACCTTGGAGATAGTAAGACATATCCTCAGTTTCGGACGGATCAGTATCTTACGGTTCAGAGGAACCCGAGGACCGATGCAGATGAGTTTGTTCCTACGAAGCATGTCTAGATTCTTGAGCAGTCAGGCTTGCTCAATTTGTTGAAAATACCACATTTTGGACGAGGTGCAGAGGTTAATTCCGTGGTGCGAGTGCTACTTTCCTTTGTACATGGAGGTTACCTCTGGCTAGGTAAGAGGGTTGACCTGAACGTCGATTTGATACACTGCATCATCGGGCTGTCCAAGAGCGGTAAGGACCCTCAGACACATATATCAGGGAAAAGTAAGGATACTAAGCTACCAACGCTTCTCGTTAACAAGTACAACCTACAGAGAGGAGGTCGGGCTTATGACCTCACAGCCTTAGCAGATGATACACTCAGATTTATAGCCAGTCTGCTTGCAGGCAAACTGTTAACCAAAGTACGCCTGAAAGAAGTCATAGGATCAGTAATTCACCTTGCCGTGCAGGTCGCAGAAGGTGAACAATTTAATTGGTGTTTGTTTTTATTAAATATTTTTCTTCAAGATTGTTTGACAGCGTAGGATGATCCAAACCACCCCTTCCATTTCTCGTGGCTGCTTATATTATGCACATTCGTTATGTGGAGAGAGCCGCCCCATACCTAGTTCCTACAGCTACGAGGCGGAGAGTGCAGAGGCGCGCGCTATGAAAACTTATGGGAAAGCAACTGTCTAGACAAGAAAAAGATCAATATGATAGTATTCTATGAATACTATAAGCTGTTGCAGCGAGTCATCCAGGAGACACCGTGGCTCAACACAGAGGTTGTTGACATGTATCACAACTGGCTTGATTTTATTGCGGACAGGCATACAATCTATCTGAGGCCGAAAGGGTTTAGAATGGATAAATGGGCTATTGGTTCATTCAGGATGACAACGCAGGATGTAGAAGATGTCATCAAAGACTTTGATGAAGAGTGGAAGAAGGCATTAGAAGATGCCACAGTAGGAACTGTACCAACAGATACCGCATCGTTAGATCCATTAGACAAAGGAAAGGATAAGGTGGGTTCCAAGAGAAAAGATGCAGTAGAAGTGCCACCATCGGCACAAAAGAGGAAAAAATTCAAAGCCTCAAAGCCAACTACAGAGAACTCACTAACAGAGGATGACTATAATCTCATCGCAGCGAGATTGAAAGAGGAGATGCGGGACTCATTTCAGGCAATGCAGACATCGCAGGACAAGGTGCAGAGCACGATAGATAAGCAGCTTTTGGAGTTGACAACACTAACTGAGAAGACTGGCATGATGCAGACTCAGCCAGTCAAGGCGACAGCAGGAGAAAGCTCAACACCATCGATTTCCCGTGAGGAAGTCGTTGCAAAGGATCGCACCAATACAGTTTTGATACCGCCAGGGAGCATCTGATTCCCTGCTTCGATGATTGATGTACAGATACAGGTTAGACAACCTGTCGAGGTTAATCTGGCACAATTCTCAGTTGATAAACTAAATATGATCCAGCAGCAGATAGCCGCAGAGCTTAGGGATAGAGAGCTTGCGACTTATAAGCAGAACACTCAATTGATACAACAGAATGCAGAGCTCACCGCAAGCTTTCAGATAAAGGCGAAGGAGTTGAGAGTATATGAAGAAAGAGAACAGGATCTCAGTAAGGTCCTGCAGAACATCGCATTGGAGTTACCCGAGTGTAACATACAATTCACCTTGCCTCTAATGCAAAAAGTAAGAAGAATTGCAAATAGAGCAAAGGCTCTGGAAGAGACAATGGTCAAGATGGAGGAAGACCACAAGGTGCAGATTGCTGAGCTTGAGGCTCGAGCACTAGGCACACTTGAGGCAGAAAAGGAAGCAAGGGCACAGGCCTTTAGACTCACTTCAACACAGATGAAGTGTCGCATAGATGATGCAGAGTCATTGCTAGCTGATGCGACGAAGACATGGTCGGAGCTAGAAGAGCTCCCAGATAGACTGGATTTGCAGCAGAGCATCCAGAACATAGAAAATGCAGTAGCAGCAATGAAGGAAGAATTCAAGAGCTTGGGAGCTCTTGCAAAGATGAAGAAGACGACAGAGATGAACCGTTTGCAACAGGAAGCGTAGCGGTTGCGAGAAAAAGAAATACAATTCAATAATATGCTTCAACCGTATCAGGAACAAATCGCAGAGTTGGTCGATGCGGTTGAGAAAAAGGTTAAGGAGTTCACTACAAGCAAAAGTGAAATTGATAGCACAGAAGACCCCCTGATTAGTCAAGTTATGCTTGAAGCGGCACAAGACTGTGTCGAAGCTATGGACAAAGATGTCGCAGGACTCAAGGAGAGATTCGCAAGGACTTTGCAGGAAGCCAAGGAGAAGCTATAGAAAGAGAAACCAGATGTTAGTGGCTCGGGGATGAGCCACAAGTAAGTGTTAGGGGACTGTTGGAGCAGGGCCCCACAGCTATAGGAAAAGCTGCTATATCGGAACAAGAAATTCAAAGGAAATAGTACCTGAAGTGGCCGAGAAGAGAGCTCAACCACTGCATTTAAGGCAGCAGCGATGACAGGAGGGCTCAGCTACCCTCATAAAGGAAGAAGGAGCAATGGGCCGAGGTATTAAAGACAAAGGACAGAAGGGGAGAAACCGAGGAAGCGGATCCCATACCCACGATCAGCGCCGAAAATCATGGAAGACTGCAGAAAGCTGCAGTGTGACCAATAAGCGGCAGTTCAAAGTACAGATAGGCCGACTGTCACAGTTAGGGTTTTGGGTTACTGTTGGGATAGGCCCACAGTTTTGTATCATGGTGAGACCTTCGGGCCACCTATTTAAGCATGTATTTTGTATTATGAATGGTTAGCCAGACAGACAGTTAGAGAGCTAGATAGAGAGACAGATAGATAGCTAGCTAGTTAGACAGTAAGATATTGAGAAAGAGTCAAGCTCTAGTTCTGTTGTTAAAGCTGCAGTTATCTTACTGTAACCAGCAGCCGACTCCTTGAGCATGAATGTAACAATCCGCAGGGATTGAGAGAGAGAGAAAGAGTATATTGTAAGAAGAAATAAATATTAGAGAAGATATCTAAGAGAGAAGGGCTCCCAGCTGAGTGCGTGGAGTTTCCTAGAAGATCTCAAGCTGCATAAGAGGTTGCAGTGGAACTGTGTTAATCTCTCAAGATATAATATAAACACAGTTCCTGTGGATGTAGCTTCCTCCCTGGAAGTGAACCACGTAAAATCCGTGTGTTGTGCGACTGTGTCATGTGATTGTGCTATACTTATTTGCTATATGTTATTCGTTACATGAACGTTGCTTATCAGTTAATGAATGTATGTATTCTATCCTTCAGTTGCAGTAACATAGAAGGTTAAATGTGAGTTGAATGTGTTAAGTATTCTGTATATGAGTTTATCAGTGCTTGATTCACGATAGCTAACAGTTACAGTGTTAAGTGACTTCTGTATATTTAGTTCAGCAAGTTGAGCGTGATTAATGTTAAGCATGTTAGACTGTAGAGGCTAAGTGAAGTTGTTGAACACTTTGATGAAGGTTAACTAAGCCATTATACCCAGAAAGGAAGCCTCCAGACCTTGAGAGTGGTTAAGTATATTGAGTCTCACTGTAGGAAGTATCGCGGCGTAGAAAGGCGATATCGTACTGCCGGAGGAGCTACGGTGTGAGATATCGCAGGTTAAGAGTTGAGCAGAAGAGTAAGTTTGCACATCGTCCTAGAAGCTGCAATGTGATAAGAGCCAGTCCCGTAGCAGAGTCAGCTAGGAAGAGAGAAACAGCACGTGCTGAGAGATTCAACTGGTTAAGTAGAGTCAAGAGAACCCAGGATGCTACAGAACCTGGTTGAGGAAACTTGATTCTTCATCCAACCCATCTAAGATCACTTCGGGTGAGACTTCAGGCCGTTCTGCGGTCTGTCGCCGAAAGGGCCAGTGAGCTAGGGGTTTTGTTGGTACAATAAAGTAAACCCGGGTCTGCACATTTAAACCAACATGTTACGAGGGAGCAAAATAAGATCTTGCAACATCCTGCATTAGAGTTGCTTGAGGACAAGTGATCTCGAGATGGGAGGATTGTGATGTACCCTCCCCATTGACCCCATTTAATAGGCAACAATAAGCCTATTAGACTCCCATAGGCTATGATGTCCACATATAAGAGTTAGGAGAGAACCACTCGATTAAAAAAAGTGAATTATGCATAAGAGAAGTGGTTTATTGGTTTTGGGGTCACCTGTGGTATTGGGCCCAAATGAAGAATAAAAAGAGAAGGGTCTCATTCATGGAGGACATGCTTATTGATATCTACATTGCTTTTACATCCATCTAGGGGAGTTCCTAGAGTTTCCATTTTGGGTTGGGAAATCCCATCCATTCCATCTCTTGGTTTTGGTGGCATCCTACCACCCTAGCCAAGTTTCAGATCCTTTGCATTTATAAGATATTGTTTCCATTAGATTTCTGGTGGGTGGCATTGATCTTATTGGTCAAGAAGAATCCGTAGCAATATGTCATGAGTGTCAGCATGAGTTTCTTGGCCATAAGCACTTGGGAGAGGTCATGAACTATTGGGGGAATGTCGACTCATTTGGGAGGGTTGATAGCCTTCTAGGTAGGCCGTGAAAAACTTAAGGGGGCATGAGGAAAGCTGTGAGGAAAGCTGCGACCATAGAGGCTGTGAGGGAGGATGAGATCATGTTAGCAATAGAGGCATGGGTTTAGCAGAACACACACTCTAGGAGGAAGCAATGAGTAAGAGTGGGGGTGTCAAGCTGAGCAGAGGGGGCATGGACCATTTCATGAGGTCGAAGGGAGCTGAGAGAGCCATGAGCAAGGGGGCCATGAACCCAATGAGAGATTGCAACAATTACCCATGATAATAAGGAGAAGGATCGGGCTTGTGGAGGTCGTGAGAGGCATTTTCTGGGCAAGACGCGAGCAACAGAAGTCCATAGCCAACTACAACACTTTGACATTGGCGTCTTATAGGGTTCTTGTGTTTTGGATAGGCATTCATAACTATCAAGTAGATAGTGCTTGGATTGGCTATCATTAGCCATTTTTGTACTGTCCCTAGTCATATAATAAAGCCAATTTTCAGTTGATCTATTTTTTACTATCCCTAGTCATATAATAAATCCAATTTTCAGTTGTTCTATGTTATGTGTATGGTCTACATTTACTTTTTAAACTTATAAACCAATGTATGCAACTGTTTAAAGAAATCCATAATATACATGTCAATAACTTGCAAAAATATTTTTAGCATATTCTACTTTGGAATTTTACATATTATTTCCTATTTCCATTTGGCACAATAGTAATACAACTTTCAATCACCCATTGGGCGATGCCATTAAATGTCTCTAAATGATAGGCAACAAAATTTTGAGCACTACTCCCATTCTATGGCATGTTCAGATATGAGTGAGCACTACTCCCATTCTAGGGCATGTTCAAATATCTTGAGGTTTCTTGAAGTTTGTAGGAAATTATGAATGAGTCCCCAAGTTTGTTGGAAATAAAAAATGAATCCCCATGATTGGGTTATTAGCGAGTCCAAAGAATTTAATCCAACTTGTTCATTTTAAAAGTTGTCACAAGAAGAAAGTGATGGTTGTAGTGATGATAAAGTGGTGGTTTGATATGGCTATTTATTAGTGAAACTAGTTCTCTAATTCTTGACTTAGATTCTCAGAATTGGTTCTCTCTGTTTCATCTTTGAAGGTGTTTCAAAATTGCTTCTTGTGTCTAACTGAAGTGATGGTTGCAGTAATAATAAAGTGGTGGTTTGATATGGCTATTTATTAGTGAAACTAGTTCTTTGGTTATCAACTTAGATATTCAAAATTAGTTCTATGTTCAATCTTTGAAAGTGTTTTAGAATTGTTTCTTGTATCTAATGGTCATTTATATGGAAGTTTGAGTCATTGATTTCAAAATTGGTGGACATTTGTATATCATTGTTTATGATCATATTATGTGTATTTTAGTATTCATGGATGATGATCATATTATGTGTTAAGGTAGTATTAGTTAGTATTTATATATGTTATTACATTGATATTACATGAAACATGCTTTGTAATGTCTGTGCAATCAACTTTAGTTTGCCATGTTTCTTAGTATTTATGGCAGTAATATGGACAAAGGTATATGAATCATGCATCTTAGTTTTCTGAATAGGGTATTTCATTTTAGCTTTCTAATTAGTGCACTTTAGTATTTCATTTTTTGTCTGATCACAATAATGTCCACTTCAAAAAAAATCAAAAGATGAAATTTAAAAAATACAAACTAAATCTTCAGGAAATTTCAGAAAATGAAGAGAAATTAAGAGGATATTGTAATTTAATATATAGTTGTAAGGAAATTTCAAAAAATGAAGAGAAATTAAGAGGATATTGTAGCTTAATATATAGTTGTAAGGAAATTTCAAAAAATGAAGAGAAATTAATAGGAGATTGTAGTTTAATATATAGTTGTAAGGAAATTAAAAAAAGAAGAAGATAAATTAAGAGGAGATTGTAATCTAATATATAGTTGTAATTTAATATATAGGGGCAATCTTTATTAAATCAGGTTAGGTAGTGCCGAGTCACAAGTGGCTGCTGGTTTTCATCGACTCCAATGGGAAAGAAATAATTAGGATGTCTTTTAGGATTGGGTGTCATCGTTAATAACCATGCAGAGATGTATGGTGTTGCTAGGAACAAAGTATGCTAAAAACCTTGGGATACAATAAATTATAATATTTGGAGACTCCTTGCATGTTATTAAACATGCTGTTAAGAAAAAGTTCAAAATATAATTTATAATAAAACATCTAAAGTGTCAAAGAAGTAAACTATTTGCACATCATAAGAGACAACAATACACTTGCACATCAACTCAAATATCATGGTCAAGTTTAATAAAGGAGTGTTAGCGTGGTTTTTTATTTGTGGAAGGT
>LPNX010632479.1:429946-448371 GCA_001517045.1 Pseudotsuga menziesii
CTAAGTCTCATTTCATTAACCATAAGTAAGCAAGACCTCCCTCCCTCACATGCCTTCAATTCTGCACAACTTTACTCATACCTAATGGTGTCGTGGAAATTATAAATTTCCCCTTAAGCCTTTGTTGTTCAAGTGGGATAAATCCAGAAAATGTGGGAATAATAAGCTAAGAGCTTGATGTGGCAGAGTGGGATTAACAAGAATCATAGGAGAGTGTTCATGCTTGCAAGAACTAGTTCGTAATTCTTTGCTCTTGGGGATCCCTGAGTAAGGATTTGACCATTGGCATTGTTTTCCCTCGGTTGATTATTTCTTTGAGTTTGAGGGATATATGATATTTCCCCAAACACCCCCCCCCCTCGCCACAATTGTTCATTTCATTCCCTTATGAGAGGGAGTAGTGCAATGGCCCAACCCACAAATTATGGGATGTAGGTATGGTTATGAGTGAAATTGTAGACATAAAGAAGATTATGTAGACATAATTTAGAAGGTTATTGAGTGCATTAATACTCATAATATGATAGGATCTAAAAATGGTGAGAATTACCCCATCCATCCATGTCATGGTTCACACAGGTTAAGAATGGAAATGGTATGAAGGAAGTTGCATTCACGATAGTGATCATCACTTTTTGTATGTATATCCTGAGTGGGCCTAACGATTAAGAACATCCGTTTTCTCCTAGGAGGTCATAGGTTGAGGTCCGAAGGGGGGTAAGGTATGCAAATCTCTGTAGACTTTAGCAGTTACATCGCTACGCAAAGGGGGTCCATTGTCCCACAAACAAGGGGGTCTCATACACCAAATTGGTGTTTAGTCGTGACCTTAAAAATAAATTATTATTATTATTATTATAGTTAGGATCGATGATTGATTTAAGTTATATGTTTAACTATTTTAACTTCCTTATTTGATGACTCACCTTAGATGTCCCATTAAAATTGGGGAAGCTAGTTTAACTCACCCCTTCAGGAATGATAAAGAAGCAAATATTGAATTGAATAATTGGTCCTACCTTTTTGCACTCTGTAAATAGAAGTTATTTATGATTTAAATAGAATTCCTTGTGATTGATGAATTTACAATCCTTTTTATCGACTTAATATTTTCATATGCTTCTAGACTACTTTCCCTTTTTGTAGATGCATATATATTGTCGAACCCTCTCAATTTTGTGCGACTCCATGGGTTTATAATTAAAGTTAAGGTTAGAGATATAGTATTATTGTTGATAACTTTTATCCCCACCACATTGTATTATAGAATCAGAGACAAGATCAAAGAATATTATTGAACACTTTAGTACCCATATTTTATTGCAATATTGGAGACAAGATCGACTTGAATCTAGGGTGGAGAAGCAGGGGGATAAGATTTAAAATCAAGCAAAATAATCAATGTTGCACCTTACTCTAATTGTGGAATTCACCTAAGAGAATCAATCCTTTATAGGTGAATCTTCTGCTTTAAAGGATTTGGATAAGGATACAATACATCATTGGCAAGGTTTGATGGTCTACATTCTAAAGTTTATATCACATAAATGGAAACTAGTCCTTGTGGGTAGGATAATTAAGCTCAGTTCACATAAGATTTAACTATTTTCATATGTATTTTTATTGCATTTTACTTTTAAAACAATTTGTTAGACAATATAGTAGTAGAAACGTTTTGAACCCTTATATTACAATATGGATATTATTATTTGATATATAATGGTAGCAAATTCAACTAGATAGGATGTGAAAACAATAATGCAAAGTTTCTTTATTAAAAAAAGTCTAAATAGTTTCTTTTTGTTTTCTCAAAACTCCCTCAGTTGGTGGAAACAACCTTTGGTATGATAAACCATGACCTAGGGGCATATATTCCATCAAAATTACATGGGGATCACACCCATCTTGGATCATATCAGCCACCAATTTGGATGCATTTTGGGGTGTCTCCTTTCAAATAGCTCACCCCTAAGGGGAATTGAACTCAGGTTGCCTGTTCTAATGAGACCCACACCTTAACTGAATGAGCTAGCAAGAATTGACAAGAAAAAGTATAAATAGTTCATTTAGGGTGTTTAGGCAATAATGTAAAGATGCTTTATTAAAAAGTTAAAAAATGTTATAAACTGGGAATTTGGATATGTAAGAAATAATGGAAAGTTGCTTTGTCTTAAAATAGTTGATAGTTGTCTTATTAATAAAGGTTTACTATATGGTTATAATTTTTAGAATTTGACATAGATAGAAATCAGGTGTATAGTTAGAATTTTTAGAATTTGGTATAGATAGAAATTAGGTTTTGAGATAGATAGAAATTATTTTTACACTTGTAAACTATGTAATTAATATTTCATTGTAGTTTTGCTCAATTCAAGGGTTTTTTCTTAAAAATGTTAGTGGATTTGGGGCGTTTAAACAATAGTGTAATCTGATCTCATTGAAAAAGTTTAATAGGTAGTTGATATAGACTCATTAATAAATACCCACTAGGAGTCTCGGGGAAATGGTGAGAAAATAAGTTTCACAATTTCCTAAAGGGGTTGAATTCCAATGAGACATACAATGATGCGATAAGGTTAAAATGGTAGACACCCCTTGGAATATATGTCCCTTTGAGTGTGCTTCAAGATGTCTCAATTATTTCTTAGTCATAAGTTTCCAACTAGGTGTAGGCCTATTGGTTGTTGGAACTAGCCTAGGGCTTCTTAGCCAAATATAATTGAACTTGGGTCTTTCTCAAGGAATCTCAATCAATTACTAATTTCCCTATATCTAAAAAATAAATAAATTCCCACCAGGTTGTGTTATTCAAGACAATGCACCCTTGTATCCTAGGGTCTTTGGGGTTACCAACTTACTAAGATACTTGCAAACAATCAACTTATCTAGAAAATGAAATAGGAATAGGAAGAAGGCTTGACTTACCCAGTTTATGACGGTTGATCCAAGATTGGACTTCTCCTCTTTCAGTCTCCTTCAAAGCTTCCAGGGCTCTCCCAATTCACCTGTAAAACACAAGTTCTTCAAGCCATATCTCATATATATATTAATGGTTAGTGAAATGCATATTCATAATAACATAATTGAAATTATTCATAATCCATCATACATGAGAAAATAACAACACAAATATTGGAAGAAGAAATTTATTTATTCATAAACAGAGAATGGTAAGATTACAACCCAACTTCTGAAACAAGGACTCCTTTGGAAACCGAGGACACTAAGTTCTGCTGCTCCAAGAGGTCTCAAGGCATACCACCAGCATAACTTTTCTCTTATAGGAATGATTGACTAGCCCCATCCCATGCCCTCTATTTATACATGGGAAAATAGAGAGGTTTCGAAGGTTAGGATGGTTGAGACAGTTGAGATAGTTATTGATTAAGGCTCAACTAATCTCGACTAATCGTGATTTATTATTTTTAACATTGGATTAAGGTACATGTGATTATGTATATAGGCAAGTCGTGTGTGACACGCTTCTTGCTCAAAGGAAACTCGCTTGTTCAATGTACACGCGGGTTGCAATGCAAATAGTCGCGTATGACATGTGGGTTGAAATGCAAATAGTCGCATGTTCATACCTAATCTCCAAAAGAAAATGTATGAAGCTGGTCATGATTTTATGTATTAATGGTCATACACATCTATAGTGTTTGGGAAACTTCAATCCTGTTGTCCTTTTGTGTCCTGGCATATTGGATGTCAGTACTCGAGTGGAGAAGTGCCATTTTGGCTGATAATAGGTTGTTAGGATTTGGGATAAATAGAAACATTTGATAGAAGTAGAAACTATGTGATTGATGCCAACTTATTAATATTGTCTTGGAACTTTGTTCAATTGGAGGTTGCCTCATTGTTTATCATTCATAGTATTAATAAATATTTGCTTATTTCTACAACTTCAATATATTGGTTCTTTTTTATTTGTTTTTTGTAGTTGCAATCCTATTGATATTTCTCTGAGCTCCTTGATAAAGGTTCACAAGAACTAGCACCAAACATGTTTCTTGTGCCAGAGCTTGGTCAATTTTTAAAGAATATTTTTTATGTTAGAAATATGCTTGTCTGTAAACACCAATCTGTGGTTCATTGGGTAAATCTATTAGAGGAAACCATACATATAAGGAATATAAGTGAGATCATTTAGTTGGGTTCCCTTGTACACCTATGTTGGTATCTAGAGAGTAGAACTATATTTGATAGAGTATGTATATGTATTTTATCTTGGAAACCTCCTAGCATCCATTGAAATGGTCCTTAGATAAACTCGTCGATTGTTATATCACTATAGTTCATCGTACAATTCACTTACGAAGGTCACTCATGTTCCCCTACATAGTTAGTGTCATGAAATATTGATTAAGTACAATGTTGGAAACCCTTACGGATATTATAGAATTATTGTGCCTGACACTCCATTTCTCTTAGAAATTGAAATCCTTAGCCTCTATAGAACAACTAAAAAAATTCATATGCAATTGGAATATAATTTTTTTGTTTGTATAGTAATATTCATTTAGGATTAAATACTATTGTAGGAGGTAAAAACAAATTTTTGTTGGACTAGACCATCGCCAAACACTTATCTCAAAAAACTCCTCTTGTGAAACTGATCGACCCCACTGGGCAAGTGTGAACCAAACTATTGTCGGTTGCCTATCTCAACAACATTCCATACATTCTCTTGTGATGTTCATGGGATTGGTCTAATTCACTAGTATCCCTTCATGCAGTCTATGTGGTCCCATGATTAAAACTACAAGGACGTTATCCATGGAATACAAGCTACTTGAACTAATACGATAGCTCGAGTCCACCAAATAATATGTTAGTGAGGAAGTAATCATATTCAAACTCCAGTCGATGCCCTTATTCCATGAACACAACACCCACACCTGAATAATCTAATGGAGCAACTATAAGCTACTATGCATGAGTGGGCATAAAAATAACTTCACAAACCACATCCTAATAATAAACTTTAGGACTTTAAATATACCTTAGCTATATTGAAAGTTCTTGCACATTTCATAGCCATCCAAGATACTTGAATCATCTTAAAATGTGCCAAAATTTTGACTTGAAGTCATACACAATTTTTGTTCTTTGTTTACCCAACTACATAACTATTAGAGATTTTTTTGGTGCAAATTGCATGGAAAATTCCTCAAAATCATATGACTTTACATATTAAGGAAATGCTCAATAATCACGTGACTTTACAAATTAAGGAAAGGGGAAAATTGAAAAGAGAATCAATTATGACTAGATGAATATAATTGTATAAGGGTTAAACTCATACTTGCGAATGGTGTAGTAAAAATATGTAGTCCACAAAAACCTTCAATAACCCTCCAACTCCACAACTCAATTCGAAAAAAAAAAAAAAAAAAATTCTAACTTGTCTTAGTGTAAGAATAATTTGAGTGGGATCAATGGTTAATAACATGTTTTTTGTCCTTGGATTCCATAGGCTAAAATTCAAAGGAGAGTAGGGCATGTACACCTCCATAGACTAAAGCAGTCAAATCGTTTTGCAAAAGGTGTCCCTTGCCCCACAAACAAGAGGGCCTCATACATCAATTTAGTGTCTAGCCTTGTTGTGACCTTAAAATACATTATTGTTATATTTATAAAATCCCATAATATTTGTTTTTTTTCCTTGCTTGGAGACACTAAGGCTCCATTTTCAATCTTGTTTAAATCATTGTTTTTATGTATATCTAAGCTAGTTTTTGTTCTCTAGACTCGTAAAGGTATAAATATGGAATTAGCATATGGTTTAGGCATGCCCAATATAATTATGCATTTGAACCTTGCACCGCCCAACATTATCTTGGGATCCATCTCATGGATGATGTTACTTTCATCTCTCTAGTGTCTATACTATAATACTCCTTTAATGATAGATCATTTTGTTGATAAGTTACCCTATTTTAACACCATTTCCTTTGGACACACATCTTGAGATCTTTCCATTAGGATCCTTACATATTGATAGCATGTTGAACCTCATTTCTCACCCATATCAATTTTTAACCATTCCCTATTAGAGTTCCCACACATTCTATTTTATCTTTCTTGCAACATATTGTGTTATGTTGCTTAGTAGACTAGCTTATCTCTCCCATGCTTTGAAGCTCTACATACATGTGTCTGTTTTTGGTTGAAAGGAGGAAGACATTTTTTGTGTTTCATGTTCCCATTTGTTACTTTGATTGTTTTTTATCATTATGTTCCTTGATATGGGAATAATCCCATACAAGCGCAAAGTTCTACACCAAAGTGTGAGACCAAATATTTGACTAATTTTCATTAAGGAATGACAATATTTTATAGTTGTACATAACATAAACTACTTCAAGAGTCAACAAACTAGGAGGAAAGATCCTAAATAATAGAAACTAAATACAACAATAGATAAGGTGGTTGGGGATAAGATCCCAACTACTCCATAAGAATAGAAAACCACTCAACTACTCCATAGGAATAAGAAACTAAAAGTATTTGTATAACAAAAACCACAATAATAAACACACCATACCATAAGACTAATATCTCATATCTCATATGAAGAAAACCAGAAACGTACGTCTTTTTAAAAAAATTACAGTGTGTTCCCATAAACAATATACGACGTTTACAATGCATAGGCATAAAACACAACACACCACTAAACATATCAGCCAAATAATTTTTAGAAACACACTATGCGATTTAAATCAATAAATGCACCATTCTTGGTGTGTGACCATTAACATGATTCACGGTTCATAGTTCATGAACTTAAACCCATATTCACCACTTAACTGAAAAAAAATAAAACATACACGATGCTATTTAAATATTCGAACACATGTCAATGGTGCATTCCTCTTCATAATACACACCGTTATAATTATTTTTAGAACACGTTAATAAATATAACACCCAAACCATGTAATATATTTTCCAACATACCGATTCTCATGTTATATATGCATGTGTCGATGCTAAATATAGATTGGCAGATTGTTGACGGTACGTTTCCATAGTAAACACTGTCAAATATATTATAATTTTTTTTATTGGTGCTTTGTTTATATATGAATGCATCGGTGTGTACTGATATACAAAGCACAGACAATTATATACTGATAAAAAAAGTGTTATATACTTATGTTGGGGATGTGCCTCTCCAACTCAACAAGAACATAGCGTAGGTAAATGATCTACCACAGTTATAGAGAACTCGCATGTGGCGTAGTTCCAATCCTAGATTCTGCCAGGAGACGTCATATCAATTATCTGGGTTGTTGGCTCAATAGGGAGTGCACATGTTCGTGCCAACGTGATCATGGAGACTAGACCTTGTTGTGATTTGGATGAGACTCCCACATGATATGACATTTCTTTTTGTATCATAGCATGGGTGCGACCATGCTACTAGAGATCTAGTGACCATATGAGAGCACTAGTTTGGATGCATCCAATGAGGGTAGTGATCCTCCACCTCCTCCCCACAGGTTAACCAACCACCCTCTCCTACACCACAGAATAACTAACCACCCTCTCTTCCACCATAGGTCATTCGACCACCCTCTCCTCCTCACCTAGCTGACCCATCATATGTAGGATGAACACTCTCTCTTGCTTACCCAGTAGACCAACCACAAGTTGTTTGGCCACCCTCTCCTACTCAATTAGTCTATCCACCACAAGTTGATTGCACACCTTCTTCACCTCACCAAGTCAAACCACCACCCTCTCATCCCCACCTAGTCAACCCACCACCACCCCTAGTACATCTCAACCTAGTGCTCTTTTGGATATGATGAGTGGCTTGGGTTATATAGATCCTCAAGGAGATGTATTTCAACTGCTTTATTCTACATTTGTACATGGAATAGGTACTGATGCTTCTGGATTTGTTGGAGGAGGTACGATGCCTCTAGATCCAATGGTGGACTTGTTAGACCATAACAGTTACTAAGCACATGTATATATCTGACTTGTATATTTGTCTTGAGATGTAAATATATCATATATTCTTAATATATATTATGATTGTTTCATATCGATTTATATTGGTGTTGACATGTATATCATGCTACAAATATCGTTCATGTACATTTTTATCATTTCATGTTAAGTTGATATTGTTTGATTTATAAAATGTATTGTGTGTCAGTGATCTAATTTGGAGACGCAATGCAATGTTTGACTATAGTTGAAGATCATTTAGTGTCAATTTTCTACAATAATTATTTAATGTCATTATACGATAACTAATTGATTTTTTATTTGAGTTATTTAGATGGATAACTGGTGAATGCATGATTTTACTATGTTAATAATTTATTTTAACAAAATTAAATTTTCTATTTAAAATAGTCGAAAATTTATTATAGCAAAATTTATATAAATTTTAAATCATAATTTATTCTGGGTTTGACATGGCTTAAATGTATGTATTTTTTTAAGGTTGATTAAGTGTGAATTTAATGTTCACTTAAAATACTATATGGAACAATAGTAACAAATTTCTTTAAAATGATTTCAATGTTTAATTTTGTGTCATTTTTTTCTTTACCTTTCTCTAAAAAATGTTCTCTTCATATAAATAAATATATGGGTTGAAGAATGAATAATTTGGTCATAGTCTTGTCATGGTAAAGTTACAAATAATATGAGTTATCAACATTGGTTGATATTATTATAATTCCACTCTTATACTTACAAGATCCACATGGGGGCATGTACTCCTTGCTCTTTTGATATGCATGCATTTATTAATTGTGATTAAGAAATGTTTTTGATTGTTTGATTAACATATGAAACATACAAAAATAGTAAAAATGATGTGAATTTTCTTATGCTTGTATATTAATTCTCTAGTCATAGTCCTACTTTTAATGGGAAAAAACCAACTTTTAAGAATGTAATAGAAGTTATTGCTTTTAATTTTAATTTGTAGATGTTGTAATGTTTTGGGATTTAATTTTTCAAAAAATATTACACCTCTTATTCAAAATAAAATGATGTTTTGGGAGATACCGATGCCTTTGGTTTTGGAGGTGGACATGTTATGCCATAACAGTTATTTGACTTGAAATGTTTAATTGACATCATGTACCATGAGTTTGATATTATTGTTCATATATGTATATATGGTGCATTTTTCATGTTCATGTTAATGTATTTTATTTATATGTTGATCTTGATGCATGTAT
Organism: Pseudotsuga menziesii; assembly: GCA_001517045.1. NCBI lineage: Eukaryota > Viridiplantae > Streptophyta > Pinopsida > Pinales > Pinaceae > Pseudotsuga > Pseudotsuga menziesii. The sequence goes on from LPNX010632479.1 coordinate 439,165, forward strand.
TGTTAGGTCATAGTAGATATGTTTGTTAGATGTGCTTGCTAGATGTGTGTGATGATGATGTTAGACAATTCTTGTGTTTTGTTAGATGTGATTATTATATTTGTACGCTAGATGATGTTTATATGTGTTAGATGTATATGTTAGATGATGCAGTTAGATAATACTTAGATTATTGTATACTTTGTGATGTTTGATGTGTATGCTACATGATGTTGTTAGATAATTCCTGTGTTTTCTTTATGTATATGTTCTTTGTGATTGATGTACTTTATGTTAGTCAAGCATGTGTTTGATCATTATTACCATATACAACATATTGATGAAATATGTCAGAAAAATTCAACATTCATACATATGGGCTTGTGTTTCAGCATTATTTACAAACTAAGGTACATATGGCGTTCATAGGTTTATTGAAAAAAATATGCCATGGACATTAAAAATGCAAATTAACATGGTAACAAAATTATGTATCAAAGATAAATTAATGAAATTATAAAACAATATGTATCAAAATGAGCCTAATTAAATGCACTTCCACCCGTTGAAGTGATGGACTATAAGAATAAGTTGATCCAATTGATGTTGATCTACCAGTGAATGAGCCAATCCCGTCACTTTTAGATCCTCTAAGCACAAAGCTCATTGATTTAGTGTTCCAAGTGAAAACAAAAGTGATCCAAGAATTCTGGCTGCAAGACATAATTAATTTGTATTAATTAATTACAATTACACATTACAAATTACAAATACAGCTACAATTAAATTAGTACAATTACAAACCGTAAATTTCAATTACAAATTACAACATTAGGCATATGTTTGGTCATTGCGCTTTCTACAACCCAAAGTGGATGAGATGTGTCATGTTTGTCACAAGTCGGATCTAAATTTAAAATGGCTAGATTGTAAAATACATTTATATAGATATCACTGAATTTCAATTTCCATTCACTCATATATTGGATTATTTATGTTAAGTTAACAATAGTACAACAAGTTAAATAAAATTAGTCATTAATTGGATAAATTGAAAACATTTTTCTTCATAATTAATTAATTAATGCAACTTTTGCATATTTGTTGGAGTTATGTGTTTTAATTTACAACATGAAATAGTTGGCACTTGACAATTAAATTTGAGTAACTGACTTTTTTACTTCATAATCAATGAAGGAATGCAATTTTTGTGTATTTCTAGGATTTATATGTTATTTTTTACACCATGCAATAGCTGGCACTTCGTCCACTAAATTTTGGTAAATAAACATTTTACTTATAATTAATTAATGAATGAAAAATTTGTAATTTGTAATATTTATGTGTTAAAGAGACTACATATACCATATGCATATCTTGAAATCGACACAAGAATTGACTTAGAATTGGCTTCACACATAATCAATACTTACATAAACAAGACACTTGGTCTGATCGTCTTCGGATAGTGAAGATCATCACAGACTCGGATACTCACTTCCAAATTACACTAAAGATTTATGTTTTTCATCAGCAAAATCACATGAAAGTGCAAGCTGAGAGGATACATAGATATTTGACTTAAAGACTTTATCTCTCTCTCTCTCTCTCTCTCTCTCTCTCTCTCTCTCTCTCTCTCTCTCTACATAGATATTTATACAATATAAGCTGGTAAACCGGTAGCCACAAACCTACACTAGATAATCAAAAGATATTCAGATAACAATATACAGCTCATAAAGTCATATATCAAATTTTAAATTCTAATTCAATTGACACACACACACACACACACATAAATATGGCATGCATATCAAGTATAATAGTTTACCTCATAATTAATGTATGAGTGAACTTTTGTTTATTTATAACATTTATGTGTTACCATTTACAAGGCAATTTCGAATTGGCCTAGTTAGCACCTAGGCAATTTTAATCGAAAATATATTAGATAAGTTAATAATAAAATTATGAGGTAAATATTAGTTTTGAGTAAATAACTATTTTAATTGGAACACTTGATTAAGGAGTGCTTGATTGGACGATGGGAGAATGATGGCGAGGAAATTGATGGTTTATGCAGCTTCGAAAGCCATCAGGGGCTGCTATTGTAGCTCCTAAAAACCTACATTTTTCTATCGGGAGCTTCTCTTTTCACTCTCCTTGTCTCGGCATGAGCTACATGGAGTACGATGAGCAAGAGCATCTAGATCTCTCATATGACCCGTGGCAGCACAAGACAGTTCTTATTTCCCCAGTAATTTGTGCGGCTAGATGCCTTGTCATTGTTAAACCCTTGTCGGAGTCTTTGTCAGCTAGATCCACTCACGAAACAACAATGATAATGGAATCTAGGGTTAGTGATGCGTCATTGGTTAACCCGCCAGCCCTAACTGCATATATTTCGCAAATGCCGCTAGCAACAAGGATGCTTGAACCGGATCTCGGAGGTAGCTCTTTTTCTTTATTCCCTCCCAATTTCGAAACAGATTTAGGGTTTTCTTCTGCAGAAGCCACCATTGTTCACACTGAAGTCTTTAGTGCACCGGATCTGAATCCTTCGACTCCCTTAGGATAGGATTGGTTACTAGACTTCGAGCTCAAAGAAGTGGGTTGGTTACGAACCCTTCCAGATCTTACAAATCAACAGCTTAACATGGTTTCAGATAGGAAGGAAAATATCAACCCTGAGGGGTTTATAGCATCTTTTATGCAACCAAAATATTTTCATGGCATCTCACCGGAGTCTGGTTCGGATAACAGTAGCAGAGACATTAGGGAAGGTTTCCTAGATGGAAGCCAAGGAGGGGATAAAAACCCTAACAAAAAGCGGAAAAACAAATTCCTTACTTCGATCAACGGACACTTAAATCTAATTTGTGGTGTTAATGTATTAATAGGGGAGGCAGGGGTCATGAAGATGTTGGAGTATCGGGTACCTCCACATGGTATAACCGCCGCACCTCTGGGAATATAAAATAAGTGGACTAACCGCCACTCCTGGTAATAGGGCCTTGTGCTGGATTTCAAATGTTCACCAACATCTGCAAATTTTGGTGTAACGACAAACCTTACATGGTATCAGAGCAGAGGTCTCAGGTTCAATTCCCCCAAGCTACGCCGGAGGTGGGGTGTTGGAGTATCGGGTACCTCCACATGGTATAACCGCCGCACCTCTGGGAATATAAAACAAGTGGACTAACCGCCACTCCTGGTGATAGGGCCTTGCGCTGGGTTTCAAATGTTCACCAACATTTGCAGATTTTGGTGTAACGGCAAACCTTATAGAAGAAACCTGATCTGGCTAGAGATATCATAGGGCAGAACCCTAGCCCAGAAGAAATTGAAATTTGGTTTTAAAAAAATTGGACGAGTCTCCTCCAATACGAACCAGAAACCAGTGCTCTCTCAAAGGGTTGGTTCGGTTTAAGTTCAATGGTGAGGAGGATGTGGAAAAAATACTTAACAACATTGGAGCTATGGAACAGTGCCCATTATGCTTAAGAAATGGACACCACTCTACGATGCAGATAGTGAAAGATTAGACACAATCCAGGTCTGGGTTCGTCTGGTGGGGCTCACTTGGGAATTCTAGACATTGGATTCTCTTCGAGACCTGAGTAATTCTTTGGGGTTTTTTTTGGAGGAAGACCACTCAATTCTAAGGACTTGAAGGTGAACGGTGGCATGAATTCTTGTCTCTCTAAATGTAAGGACCGGCCTCTGGGAGAATCTAAATCTTATTTGGGGTTCATCAACCAGGAAACAAACTCTGGAATATGAAGGGATTCCCTTCAGGTGCCATTGATGCCATGCAACATGACATCTTGCAAGAAATTTCCAAATGGGGCTTTCATAGGGGTCCTCACGGAAAAGATTGATCTCAAAGGAAGAAGAAGCTAAGGACAAAGAAAGCACACCTTTAGCGAGAACAAGAGAAGGTCTCAACAATGAAGCGGTTGTTTTGAGACAACCATCGTTGGCTATAGAGAAGCATACCATTTCTCTAGAGCATGGGTCGGACCCTCCTCATCAACAAGTATCACTTCATCACACGAGTATGTTTCCAATCTCATCTCTGACTAAGAAATTGAATGTTCTGCATCTGGTTGATTTAAACACTCCTTTTTCGACATTTTCTTCACCTCTGTGCTTCTCCCCAAACCAAGAGCTTTCATCCTCCCATTCATCCCCGATCTCGACGGCTCTGCTCTCCTCTGTTCCGCCACCCCCTATACAAACCACCTCCCTAAATTCAAAATCCACCTCCTCCTCGATATTCTTTCATCTCAGAACAAGAGACATCCCAACACTGCCTGAATTGACTTCTTTTTCCCTTGAATTAGGCACAAACCCATCCTTACCGTCCAAGGGAAAGGGACGAGGAAGAACTTCACACTTTTCCTTTGCTCAGCAAAAATCACTTCGTGAACAAGCAAACAGTAAAAAAAAAAAACTCTTTGTGGAAATTAGAGCAGTGCAGGCCCCTGAAGGGGTTTCTCAATGAAATTTCTTTCCTTTAACTGCAGGGGTCTGGCAAGTACCTAGAAAAAACTTGCCCTAAAGAGGATGCTCCTGGTGAAAAAATCAGATGTAATCCTCCTTCAGGAAACTTTAAGGACATAACTTGAAGTTACAAAACTGCTTTCTTCGATTACAAATTCTTTCACCTTTATAGCCCAGAGCGTCAGAGGTCTTTTCGGGTGGATTGGCAATAGGATCGAACCACTCCACGGTAAATTATTTAAACTCTTGGGGATCCCCTTTTGGTATGGGAATCCAGTTCTACTGGGTTGAATAATATTGATCCATGAAAATTCTAAACATTTACGGTCCCTACAATAACAAAGTCGCCTTTTGGGAGGTCATGCAAACCTCCCCTCTAATAAGGACTGAAAACATAGTGATAGGTGGGGATTTCAACGTCACTTTAGGCACCCATGAAATCTAGGGACCAAGAGCTAGAGTGGATCCTTTGGATAATTACTTCTTCAATCTCCTACAGAACATCCAGATGGTGTACCTTGATCCCATTAAAGTCAATCCTACTTGGACAAATAGAAGAACTGGGGAGGATCGAATTGCAAAAAGACTTGACAAATTCCTTCTGGACGAAAGCTTTATGGGGAGGGATATTTTTTTCAAACAATGGGTGGATTCAGGCGAAGACTCTGATCATATGCCAATTTTCTTGGAAATTCTAAGAAACCCTAGAAAGCCATCCAACCCATTCAAGTTATGTGCTGTCTGGCTCAAAAATGAATATGTTCTCAGTATTATCCAATCAAATTGGATTCCTTTTGTGGCAGATGAGGGAAATCATGTTGCTACTCACTTTGCCCAAAATAAATCCTGAATCAAATGTCTCCTGAAATATTGGGCAAAGTAAAAAAAGATTGCAGATGATCAAGCCATTTCTCAGATTGAGGCAGAGCTGGCCGAGATTCAAAACAGTGAGGGAGGGGGGGGGTTCTCACTCAACTTGACAAGGAAAAGCTGATCTCCCTTGAGTCAAGCAGAACCAATATTTTGAAAGATTGGGAAGAACTTTGGAGACTAAAGAGAATATCTATCTGGATGGCTAGTGGGGATGACAATACAAAATTCTTTCAAGATTTTGTGAAGGTAAGAAAATAGAAGAACACGATTTGGGAGCTAAAGAGTGCTAGGAATGAACGGGTCTCTACTTTCGAGGAGTTGGTTGAGACTAGAAAATCCTATTTGGAAACCCTCTTTAAAGCAGAGCAATAGGCTTCGAATGTTGAAGTCATCTAGATCTCACAACTCTTTCCTGGAAAAATTTCTGACGAAGACAAATTGGATCTTATGGAGGAGGTCTTGGAAGATGAACTGAAAACTACTCTGCATAGTTTCTAGAAGGAAAAAATCCCAGGCATGGACGATTGGACCATCAAATTCTTTCTGGAAGCCTATGATGTCATTGGGCATGACCTCCTTCACCTGGTCGAAGAATCTTGGGTAAATGGCCATTAACATCCTCCCCTCAACTCGACGTTCGCAGATATTATTCAAAAAAAAGAAAGCCCGAATTGTTTAGAGGAATACAGACCCATTTCTCTCTGCAACATCACTTATAAAGTGGTTGCAAAAATGATTGCTCAAATATTTAAGAAGGTCCTCTCAAAAATTATCTTGTCTAAACAATTCAGGTTTCTTGAGAACAAACAAATTCATGAAGCCAACGTAGTACCTCAGGAAGGCATGCACAACATAAAAATCAAGGAGACAAAAGGGGAAATTCTTAATATTTATCTCTTAAAGTATTTTGACAGAGTAAGTTGGTTGTATCTAAGACTCCTGATCACTCATTTAGGATTCAATTACTCTTTCATCAAATGGATTTTTACTTGCGTTTCCAATGCCTCTTTTGCAGGTCCTTATAAATGGATCAACCACCCCTTTCTTTCTCTCAGAAAGGGGTCTCCATCAAGGATTCCCACTCTCTCCTCTACTTTTCTTATTGGTGGATGAAAGGCTGAGCAAACCTATTCTAGATGACAAAAGTAGAGGTCTTTTTTAAGGAATTAAGATTGCAGCGAACCTAAATATCACCCATCTTTTGTTTGTGGATGACATTCTCATTTTTTGTAATGGATCGGTTCAGGATGCAAGGAAGCTCTTAGGAATTCGACACCTTTTCTGCAAATCCATGGGTATGAAACTCAATGAACATAATTCTCAGCATCTCCACTTTTAACTTGGAATATGAAGCCATCAGGAGACTCTCGGATTTTTTCCATTTTGTTGTCACAACCTTGGATGAAGGCCTTAAATACTTGGGGTTTTAGATTAAAACCTAAATGCTACAAAAGGAAGACTAGAACTGGTTACTTGCAAAACTAGACCGTATGATCAATGTCTGGTGCAACAAATGGCTCTCGAGAGATGGCAGACTATTTTTAGTTAAGTTTGTCCTTGAATCCATCCCTGTCTACTGGATGGCCCTAGCATGGATTCCAAAATCCATTCTGGAAAGATCAAGGAAAATTTATTCTCGCTTTTTGTGGACTGGGAAAAGAGATCAAAATGTTCTTCCATGGGTAAAATGGAATCAAATAGCCAGACCCAAATCTCTAGGTGGATGGGGGATTAAAAACATCACTATTTTTTCTAAAGCTATAACTACAAAAGCTGGTTGGAGGCTCATTTCAACTAACATTCTTTGGACTGAGGTGGTCATTGATAAATACATTTCCCCTATCCCCCTTTGGGATTGGATCAGAAATTTAGTCTTTTCTGCACCCTCCTCGAGGACTATCTTCTGGGAGGCCGTCTGCAATGATTTCCCTCTTATCTATAGTGGACTCTCTTGGAAAGTGGGCAACGACACTAAAGTGTGAATTTGTGTAGATCCCTGGCTTGACAGTCAGTTTCATCATATCCTCCCTCATCAGCTCATTCAACTTTTGAATCCTAAAGGCTTCTTCCATTTGAATCAGATTGTTGACCCGACTACCACAAATATTTGGCTTCAGGGGTGGAAGGGGACTAGAGATCTAGATCTTCCAGAATGTTGGAAGACAGATTGGAACATATACCTTACTACTCTTCAAGCCTCCCACATCAAACTCACGAACTCACAGGATGAGATCATATGGGAAATTGTTGCGCATGGAAGCTATACTCCCAAGACGGGTTATCAATGCCTTTGTGCTACATCTTTTCAAGCTGAACCTCAATGGTGGAAAAATGGGATTTGGAAACTTAAATTTCCTATGAAGGAAAAAAATTATGTGGTGTTCTCTTGCAAACAGAATCCCAACTTGGGATAGAATGAAGAATCAGCTCATGGAAGTTCCTAGCTGGTGCCCTCTTTGCAAAAATGATGAGGATAGTGCCAATGATCTTTTCCTCTCTTGAACTTTTTCGTCTCAGGTCTGGTCTCACACACAATCTTTGAAAAATATTAGACTAGACAGGCATGGTTGTTCCCTTGAAGACCCAGTGGAAAGTTTGGTCCTCTTGAAAACATTTAAATCACATAAAATCTCTCCCTCTCATCCATATTTGTGGAATCTGGATTGTCCGAAATGATGTTATCTTTTTGGAAAAACAATCCTCAATTGATGCCATCGCAAAACACCTTCTGGATATTTCATCCTTCTTCCCTCAAACCAAAGACTCCCCGACAATATGAATCATCACCGAGAAATTGATTGACTCATATTATCCTTGGGATTTTTTTGATGGAGCCTCTCAAGATCGCTTATGTGGAGGCACAGATACCCTCTTCTATCTCAGAACCATCATTTTCATATTCAAATGGGAATAGGGGATGGAACGAACAATTTTTTCGAGATCCTAGCATTAAAACTACTTCCTTGTTTCTCTCTAGAGAAAAATTGTAGAAGGCTTCAAATTTTTGGAGACTCTTTAGTTGTCATTAATTGGGTGAACAAAGCTCAAAGATGCAGAATCATTTCCCTTATCACTCTTTTTGAAGAATTTTGCAGACTTATGGCAAATTTTGATTCCATTACATGTCGGCATGTGTACAGGGAAAGAAAATCTGATGCCGACCATCTGTCAAAAAAATGCTTGATGATGGAGTTTGGTACATGGAAATTTGTGGAAACCAGGGATGCAGAAGTCTATGATTTCTATCATAGATCATTTATAGATGCTCAACAAACTTCCAATGCCATGTGATTTAATTTATGTATATCAGACAGGTTAAAATGGTTATTTTCAGATAAAGAATGCACATGTCATTTTTGGAACAGATCTATGTTCTTTCACGGAACATCCTAGTTTTCTTGTAATTAACAGACACCAGCAGTTTGACGACTTATCTATGGATCGAGACTTTTATTCTTTTTGGAAGCCCATTTTCTCATATTTTGAAGGGAAGGTTATTGGAAATATGCAAATGCTGATTTGAAGAGTATCAACAGACCTGTCATGAAAATCATATGCTTGCATACTTATGTATTTTGGCACTTCTTTTTGGATAATACAATACAAGTTTTTTTTCTCTGAAAAAAAAAACTATTTTATTTAATAATTATATAATGAATTTGCAACTTTTGTAAGATTTATGTCTGTTATCATTTACAACATGATTCCAAATTAGAAAAAATGGTGTGTAGACAATTATAATTGAGAATATATTGTATTATGTATTGTTACAATCCAATTGGGTGAAATGTGGCACATGTACTCTCTCTCTCTCTCTCTCTCTCTCTCTCTCTCTCTCTCTCTCTCTCT
>LPNX010632479.1:448423-543993 GCA_001517045.1 Pseudotsuga menziesii
TCAAATTCGCATATCAAGACTAACTATTTCACTTCATAATTAATAAATGTGAACAACTTTTGTCTATTTATAGGATTTATGTGTTATCATTTACAACACAATTCCAAATTAGAGTAGTTGGCATGCCGAAGATTATAATAGAAAAAAATATACTTGACTATGTATTGTTAAGCTAATAATAAAATAATGAGGTAGATATTAGTTTTGGATAAACCAACACAAATCCATTTAACTTTGGCTCTACCAAGGCCTAGAAGGATCATTTTTAGAGTTCTAAACTCGAGGTTTGGTCCGGAAGAGATTTTATCCCTCTCCATGCTTGGTAGAGTCAAAGTTAAGATGGATCTATACTGGTTATTACCATATACAACATATTTATGCTCCTTTGTTAGAAACATTTAAAATTCATACGTATAGGCTTGTGTTTCATCATTATATACAAACTAAGGTACATATGAAGTTCATAGGTTTGATAAAAAAAATTATGGAACGAACATTAAAAATTCAAATTAACATAACATAATTATGTATCAAAGATAAATTAATAAAATTGTAAAACAATATGTATCAAAAGGAGCCTAATAATTAATTTGTATTAATTAATTACAATTACGATTACACATTACACATTAAAAATTACAACTACAACTACAATTACAAATTACAACATTAGGCATGTGTTTAGTAATTATTACCATATACAAAATATTGATGAAATATATGCTCATTTGTTAGAAACATTTAAAATTCATACATATAGGCTTATGTTTCAGCATTATTTACAAACTAAGGTATATATGAAATTCATAGCTTTGTTTTAAAAAATATGGTATGGACATTAAAAATGCAAATTAACATGGTAACAAAATTATGTATCAAATAATAATATTCATGTCTATGCAACAATCGTTGCGCTCTGCATTTGGTTCCGAATAGCTGCTAGGGTTTGCCAAAGATGAGCTCGACAGGAGGAGGGTCGCCTCCTCCTCCGCTTCCCTCCGTTGAAGAAGCCGCCTTTGCCCGCCTGGTTAAAGCGAATGGGAAGCAGGTGGACTCCGCGCCGCCACTGAAGTTTGTTAAGAAACTTGATGCCATCCCTGAGATCGAACTTCCGCCTGAAAAAACCATTCACCTGGCCGTCTCCCTTGCAGATCGTGCTCTTATAGGGCAGTTCATGGGACTGTGGCCCTCTCCTCGCACAACAGAAACTTGGATTCAGAATAACTGGCATCCGCTGATTACTCAAGGAGTCACGAGCTATGCGATAGGAAGAGGGTATTTTCTCTTTGACTTTGTTTCAAAAGCTGACAGGGATTTGCTTTTAGAAGCAAACCCTATTTCATGGGCCCCCAGGGATTGTATCTGAATCGTTGGACTCCTGATTTTGACCCTGCAATGGATGTCCCAAAAGCAGTCCCAGTCTGGGTTCGTTTACCTAATCTTCCTATGTACTGTTGGGGCGAAGAATCCCTCAGATCAATAGGAAATGGCCTAGGCAAATATATTGACAAAGCTGATCCAAAAGGTCAATACTCTTTTGCTCGAATCTGTGTGGAAGTAGATCTAGAGGCAGGTCTTCCTGAGGCAGTAAAACTCACAGTCAAAGGGTGGCAGCATTTCTAGAAACTTGACTATGAATAGCTGCCCTTCAAGTGTAGACACTGTCACGAATATGGCCACTTTCAAAGGAACTACCCAAAACTCCAGGATTCAGAGATAGAGAAGGTCCCCGAAGAAGGTTCGCAGCAGGCCAAGAAACACAAAGCAAATTCTAGAAGAAAGGGCCCTAAAGGAAATTCTCAGGCCCCTCCTACGAAGGAACCCACCTTCGCGGCCCCTGAAACCTCCAAAGCTCAGGAAAGCAACCCTAACCCTAGATCTGGAAACAGTTTTGCAGTTCTTGAAGAACAGGAGCCCCTTGTTAAATCAATCGAGGAAGGGGAAATATTTCCCGTGAACTCTTCCCCCCAATCTAAAAGAGTTGAAGATCTAAATGTTGAAACAGAAGCAGTTAACCCAACTCAGGAAGATCCGCAGCAAGATTTTTCTATGGATGGGAGCACAAAGGAAGAAGGAACTGAGGAGGAGGACCTTGATCCCTCGAAATCTGCCAAAAAGGATCGAAGAGGAAGGAAAACGGATAGGGAAAGAAGGGAAGCAGGCACTTACCGTGACCGGTTAGCCGGAGTTCAGACTACTCTGGAAAGACATATCAATCCAAGAAATACCAGACTACAAGGTAATGCCTTGAAAGGGGAAAATACCATTCCAAAAGGTAAGTAATGCAGATAGTCTCCTGGAACTGTAGGGGGTTAGGAAGCAAATCGAAAGTTTTATCAATGAAAGATCTAATCAGAGTTTTGAGACCCTACATCCTCCTTGTCCAGGAGACTAAAATGGAAGAGCAGGCCTTCCTCCAGGAAGCTCCTTCATTTTGGTATAATGTGGAATGCATAGCGGTCATCTCTAGAGGAGCGTCAGGAGGCATAGCAACGCTCTGGGACCCATCCAAGGCCGAAATTGTAAGCTCGGCTACTTCTCCTCATTGGATTTTTACTGAAATTATTTTCAAAGATTCAAATCTCCGAGTAAGTCTGTTTAATGTTTATGTCCCTATGGCTCTTTCTGAGAAGCAACTTTGTTGGACCAATCTGAATGACTATATGATCACATCTCAATTGGATAGTTATGTTATTGCAGGAGATTTGAATGTTACCCTCTCCTCTGCGGAAAAGAGAGGAGGTAACATTGTTAGAGATCGCACCAGAGAATGGGTAGAAGATATCATCTCTGAATGGGACCTGGAGGATATAAAACCAACCAGGGGAAAGTATACATGGACAAATAAAAGGTTAGGACCAGGACACATTGCAGCAAGGCTGGATAGATTCCTGGTTCAACAGTCTCTTCATATTCAAGGGTTTGACCTAACCTCGACTATTCTGTCTTTCAACGCTTCAGATCATAAGCCGATTGTTCTATCATTTATCAAAGACCAAAACTTGGGCCCCATACCCTTCAGGTTTAACCCTGCTTGGATTCAAATGGAAGGATTTCAGGACATTGTGACAACAGCTTGGAAAACAAATGTCAGAGGTTCTGCTTTCTATGTATGGGAAGAGAAGCTGAGGATTGTGAAAAAGGCCCTGAAAGATTGGGCGAAACTCCATAAATCTCCTAAGAAGCAAAGGATGGAAGCGAAGAAGGCCCTAGAGGATCATCATTTCAGGAATGAAGGGAGCCTTGATCAAGCTTCTCTGGGTATAGAAATCCCTCTCCAAAACAAGCTCCATGAAGCCTGTAGGCTTGAAGAAAATTATTGGAAAATAAAATCAAGGAACCCATGGCTTCAAGAAGGGGACAAAAATACTAAGTTTTTTCATAAACAAGCAGAGGTCAGAAAGCACTTTAAGAATGTTTCAAAGATAGATCACTTGGGAAATCAGCTTACTGCTTTTGAAGAAATTAAAAAAGCAGCTCATGACCATTTCCAGGAAATTTACACCAAAAATTCCCCAAGGATGGATTTTAGCAACACTGTTATTATGGATAACATCCCCTCCCTTGTCTCAGACCATTCCAATCACCTGCTTCTTCGACCAGTTACCCACGACGAAGTCAAATTAGCAGTTGATAGCATGTGTCCTGATAAGGCTCCTGGGCCGGATGGGTTTACTGCCCATTTTCTAACCTCTTGCTGGCATCTCGTTCACAATGACCTGATTAGGTTGGTTAAGAAATCCCAGTCCTGTTCCAAGATAGGAGGAGGAACCAACTCCTATTTCCTTGCTCTCATTCCTAAAGAGAAAGGTGCCACCTCGTTCTCTCGCTTTCGACCTATCTCTCTCCGTAATATTGGTTACAAGGTTATCACCAAAGTTTTAGCCAATCATTTGAAAGCTGTCCTCCCTCTTATTATTCCTGAAAATCAAGGAGGGTTTATTAAGGGTAGGCAAATCTCGGACAACATCACCCTAGTCCAAGAAGCCATCCATTCAAGTGTGAAAAGAAAAGAAAAAGGTATGGTTATCAAACTCGACTTATCTAATGCTTTTGATAGAGTTCTCCATGATTTTCTGTATCAGGTCATGACCAGGTTTGGATTTGCCCCCGGCCTGCTCTCTTGGGTTAAAGCCTGTATTAGTACTCCATGGATTACTCCTCTGGTTAACAGGAGAGCGGCTGACTTCTTCCAAGCTACTCGAGGTCTTCGTCAAGGATGTCCTCTTTCTCCCCTGCTTTATGCTATTCAAGCGGCCTCCCTCGACTTTCACTTGGAACACTATAGAGTTCAAGAAGGACTGCTTGGGCTACGCATTGTGCAAGGGGTTAAAGAAGTAAATCACACTCAATTTGCAGATGACACCCTTCTTCTAAGTGGAGCAAGCCCCCCCTCAGCAAGGAAGTTCAAAGAGGTGTTGGATAAATATCAAGATACGTCTGGGAGCCAAATCAACTACTCCAAAATCCAAATTTACAGCTGGAATTGCTCCCCAATAGAGCTGCAATCTTTATCCCGTATCTTGAGGATAGAAGGGAAGTATCAATGGACTGATTTCAAATATCTTGGAGTTCCAATCTTCAAGGTCAAACCTAAAGTCTCCAGCTGGGATCCTCTGATCGAAAAATTGAATTCGAAAATTAAGGCTTGGGGGGCCTCCTGGTTAAATTTGGTAGGGAAAATGGTTCTGATTAAATCAGTCCTATCAAGCATGCCTGTCTTCCAATGCTCTCTGCTTTTGGCTCCTCTCACCGTTCTAAGAAAGATTGAAGCCCTCCTCTGGAGATTCCTTTGGAAAGGAGGGAAACAAAATGAAAATAGGCTCCCTTTGGTCAAATGGGAGAAAGTCACTGCTCCCTACCTAGAAGGAGGCATGCATCTGAGAGATCTTAGAGCCCAAAATATAGCTCTTGGTGCTAAGCTTCTCTGGAATATGGTATCAGGGAAACCCACCTGGAGTAAACAGGTCCTATGGAAAAAATACTTTCCAGGAACTAGGATTAGGAGCTTAGATCAGGGACCGAAGGTGGCCAAAGGTTCCCCCCTATTCGCTTTATGCTCTAAAGCTCACTTCTTTTTTTCCAAGGCTCTTACCTGGATCCCAGGAAATGGGAAGAGAATTAGAATATGGGAGGATTCCATCTCAGGAAGTCCTCCAATAGGTGAGATGGAAGGATTGGATGGTATTCGGAGGTTTCTAACAAACTTGGGGATATCAACTCTCATGGATATATCAAAGTGGCACCCAGAAGGAAGACATACTTGGATAGGATGGGACATTCTAGTTTTCCCACCTATTCTGGAAAAAGAAAAAGCTCTCCTCCTTCTCTACTTGAATGGGAAGTCTCCGGTTTCTAAGCAACTCAAAGATGCAAGGGATTGGAGTTCAAACTCCGGGCATTACACTGTCGCTGAAAGTTACAGAAGTATCAAAGCAATTCCAAATGTCCCAAGGAATCCTGCTATTTGGAAGTACATCTGGTCTTCCAAATCGCTCCCTAAAGTTGATAATTTTGCTTGGATTCTTGCCCACAATAGTGCTCTCACCGCTGACGCCCTGCGGAGGAAAGGGTGGGAAGGCCCATCTCGGTGTCCCCTATGTTTTGCTGCGGAAGAGACGTCCCCTCATTTGTTTATTGCATGTCCCTATGCTTCAGAAGTCTGGAAATTAGTGACCCTCCCCTAGCACATTCTCCTGTCCTTTGATGATGTTCCCTCCCTCTTTTGCCACTGGTCTCTCTCTTCCCCAGTTAGGTCTCATGCGAAGGACCCTCTGCCCATTGCCTGGTTGACTCTTCCTAAATTTATCTGCTGGAAACTATGGCTCGAACGCAATAATCAAATTTTCAGAGGCATCTGCTCCTCCCATATCCAAGTGGTGGTTAAAATTAAAGCTTTGCTCGGGGACTTCATTCGATCGAGCCCCCCTTTATGTCTCCATTCTCCTTTATCTCGGGAAGAAGAAGCCTGGTTTCAAAGCTTGAACCCTGGTGCTTTCGCAGGCCTCCCTTATAAATCTCTCGTATTGCAAAAATGGGAAATTAGAAAAGATAGGGATGACTTCGAACTCTGGTGCAAAGAGTTAGGAAGAATCTCCTATTCTTTGATGGAGCCTCAAAAGGTAACCCAGGGGAGGCAGGAGGGGGAGGGGTGATCTTCGGCCCCGATGGCGATTTGAATTTCACTTTTTCTTGGAATTTGGGAATAGACTCCAATAACATGGCGGAAGCATTGGCTCTATGGCAAGGCCTAAATCAAGCTCTTCGCATTGGTATTCAGGATCTTACGGTTGTGGGGGACTCCAAGTTGATTATCCATTGCATCAACACTCAAACCTTTCCTTCTTCAAATCAGCTTTGTTAATTTCTCCTAAGAGTCTCGATGATCATCCCTATCTTCAGATCTATAGATTTCTTCCATGTGCTGCGAATGAACAATGGACTTGCTGACAAAGCAGCAAATGAAGCCATCCCCTTGAGCAAAGGGGTCCTTAAACTTAACGATGACCTTAGTTTATGCCATATCCCTTAATCCATCGGGTTTGGATTCGAGGGTGGGAAGGTTGGTTATTTGCAATGTGGGCCCCGGGCCATGTGTCATGAACATTGGCGGCCGGATGGTGGTTTTTCCTGTGGGTGGCATTACTTATCATGGCACGTATCCTTTTATTATGTCCTCTTCCAAGATCAACGGTATCCCTCTGCACACTCGCTCTGCTCATTTTAGGATGATGACCTTTCTGCCATTGCTATTGATGGAGCGTCCTCTCCACTGTACTACGGAGCAGGTGGAGTTAAGGCGAAAGATCATTCCAAATCTTATGGGCTCGCGCAAGGTTTCATTATGCAATTATATTATTTCATTCGGGCGAGTGGATTTTCACTTCTCTGTCCAGGATCAAACGGTCGTCATGTCTTGGTATGATGCCCTTCAGAATCCGGATATTCATGAGGTTATCTATTTTGGCACTGCGCTCTGGTATTCAATGTACAGTACGGGTTCGGTTAATGGTGCACCTCGAAATTTGATGATCTGTCCCACGGCATGCTTCAATTTTAGGGTAATGATGTTTCCACTCTATCATGTGAAGGCTATTTGGCCTGTTAGTGGTTATCTCCTTCGTTCCATCTCAGAAACCAGGATTCTTGACATTTTGAAGTTGGTGATTTATTCTCCTGGGTGGTGAAGCTCCTCGTTCTTCTACCTGTTGATCCTGGGTGGTATGGTGAATTCAGAAGGCTCTACTTCTTCCTCTCCTGATCCACTAGTGGAGCCGGAAGCTGAGGTAAGGGTTTTGAGGCGTCGGGTGAGACGTCAAGGTCATTTCCTTCAACAAATAGATGAGATGGGGGGACGTCGTCTTGACCAAACCGATGAGGATATTATTCGTATCCGTTCGGACCTCAAGGCAGCTCTGCGGGTTCTGGAAGAAAAGGTCACGATGTCCAAGGACAAGCTGGATCTCAGGCTACAAAGGATTGAGGGTACTATGGAAAAGTTGCGAGATGCTGGGAATTCAAGCCATCCTTCAAGTCAACTTGATGCCAATTCGTCGTTTGGAGCTCTGGCCAAGCAGCATTAATTTCAGTCTAGTTTCTCTTTTCTCTATTTAATCTTTTTGTTAAACTCTTAAAAGTCATGGTTTTGCTAGCCACAGGCATATGTATTTCAAGTTTGGAAGACTGTCTGGTCTACTATGTTTTCTGGAGATGTAACCTCTTTGGCGGCCTCGCCATCGTTTTATTAATATAAAACCTACCCGTTTCTGTCCCAAAAAAAACAAACAAAATTATGTATCAAATAAAAATTAATAAAATTGTAGAAAAATATGTATCAAAACAAGCTTAATTAACTAATTTGTATTAATTAATTACAATTAAAATTAGTAAAATTACAAATTGCAAATTTCAATTACAATTTACAACATTAGGAATGTGTTCGATGATTATTACCATATACAAATTATTGATGACATATAGGCTTATATGTTAGAAACATTTAAAATTTATAGGCTTGTGTTTCATCATTATTTACAAATGCAGGTGCATATGAAGTTCATAGGTTTGTTGAAAAAATTATGGTATGGACATTAAAAATACAAATTAACATGGGAACAAAACTATGTATCAAAGAGCAATTAATAAAATTGTAAAACAATATGTATCAAAACGAGCCTAATTAATTAATTTGTATTAATTAATTATAGTTACAAATTACAATTAAAATTATTACAATTACAAATTGCAAAATTCAATTATAAATTACAACATTAGGCATGTGTTTGATCATTAATTACCATATACAATATATTGATGTAATATATGCTCCTTTGTTAGAAACATTTAAAATTCATACTAGGCTTGTGTTTCATCATTATTTACAAACTAAGGTACATATGAACAATTAATAAAATTGTAGAACAATATGTATCAAAATTATCCTAATTAATTAATTAATTTGTATTAATTAATTACAATTACAAACTACAAATTACAACTAAAATTAATACAATTATAAATTGCAAATTTCAACTCAAATTAGTACAATTACAAATTAACACATTAGGTATGTGTTCGATAATTATTACTACCATATACAAAATATCGATGACATATACGTCTAGCAACAAGGAAGGTCTTCCTACATGCATGTGTTCTTGCATGCAGAAGACTTAAATAGAAAACAAGTTGTATTTAATTTACTTTTTCTAAGTTTACTTTGGAAAATAAATTAAAGTGATCTAAATTAACTTTAGTGAACCACTAGTTAAAGTGAAAGTGAAATTAGGGTTTTCGTTTTACCTAAAGTTATAAAAGAGAGATCAATTGGTGGAGGGAACACACACTTGTATTCCGACAGAGACAGGATACAGACAAGGAGAGAAAGTCAGACAGAGGATTTAGCCAAGAAGACGGAGGAGCGAGCAACAGGATCATCGAGCTTCGTACAGTTGGGCCATACACTCACACAAGAGGGTGTTGAGGTTTAGCTGGGATTTGCCCAGTGATTCTGTTGGGTACTACATTCACGAGGTTTGGGTGAATTTGTGGTGATTGTAAAATTTCCATATTTTCTCATAATAAAATCTATATCTGACTACTAAACTGGTTTTCCCATCTTGGATTTTTCCAGGGTTTTCCATACCCAAAATAATAGTGTCAATATCGTGATGTGATGTTGGGATTTATTTCTCAATTTTATATTCCACTGTATACTATAAAAGATATTCATGTGTGGTTATCAGTTGATATTTTGCATGCACTGTTTAGCCCTAGTTGAATATTAAAGGAAAATTTACATGGTATCACAGCTCTGGTGAGCTAAAGCTAAGAGATTTGTAGCAGCAGTGATAGATCAGGGGCATATCTATAGGAACACACAAACCTCGACTTCCATATCTAGGGTTTGACAGGTACACGTCATTATGGTCGTGCAGTTGAGAGTTGAGGATAGACTCTTGGGTGCTCAGAACTTTCCTACATGGAAAGAAAGGATCATAAGGATTCTGGACGTCAGTGATGCAGAGGAGCACATTGACTCCACTAAGGTTGCACCCATAGATCCGACAGATTTAGCAGCTTGGAAGAAGATTGATTCCAGAGCCATGTTGATTATCATGGATGGAGTGAAGGACCATATAGTCCCTCACCTTTCTGGTAAGAAAACAACAGTAAAGATGTGGACAGATTTGGAGAGTCTGTACCAAAGCAAGAACGAGAACCGGAAGATGGTATTGCAAGAGACGATGCGCAACACCAAGATGGCCAAGGGAGAAGGAGTGGTGCCTTATCTCATGAGGCTCACACAGATCAGGGACGAGCTTGGATTTGTTGGCTCTAATACAGTGGATGAGGAGCTAGTTCGGATAGCCCTCAATGGCTTCTCTAAGCCATGGGACACCTTTTTCAAAGGTGTTGTGGCTAGGGAGAAGCTCCCTGATTGGCAGAGACTATGGGATGAATTTGTGCAGGAGGAGACCCGCATGGGTCAAGGATCAGGCTCATCCAGTAGTGCCCCACAGATTGTGGATGAGGAGGTGTTGTGGCTAGGGAGAATCTCCCTGATTGGCAGAGACTATGGGATGAATTTGTGTAGGAGGAGACCTGCATGGGTCAAGGATCAGGCTCATCCAGCAGTGCCCCACAGATTGTGGATGAGGAGGCTCTAGCCCTTACAGGGAAGAGCAAGGGGAAGGAAAAGAGGAAGAAGAATGGTAAGAAGAACCTTGACGTGTCAAAGGTCAAGTGTTTTATCTGCCACAAGTAGGGACACTTTGCCTCCCAGTTCCCAGACAGGAAGAAGAAGAGTAACAATCAGATGGTTGGATCTGCAGAGGTGGATGATTTCAGCAGGAACTTCGATGAGGAGTTATGTTTGATAGCTTGCATGGCAAGCACCAGAGGGAGAAACATATGGTACATTGATAGTGGAGCATCTAGTCACATGTCTGGATAGAAGAGATTCTTCAAAGACTTGCAGGAGGGTGGAACAGGGATCCGGGTTGAGTTGGGTGATGATGTGCGGTATCAGGTGCAGGGAGTTGGCATTGTTTCATTTGAGAAAGAGTTTGGAAAACCCCTCAGTTTTGTTGATGTGTTATATGTTCCAAGACTGGCCAAGAACCTTATATCAGTCTCCACTCTGGAGGAAAAGGGATATCAAGTGAAGTTTCGTGACCATAGAGTGTATATCAGGCCCAAGGGGTCAGATAGGAGCTTGGATTGGGTGATTGGTAGAAGGAGCGGGAAAGTGTACAGATTACACTTTAAGCCTGCAAAGGCTCTAGTCAGCAGCAGCAGTAGCAGTCAGGGTGAGTTGTGGCATAGGAGGATGGCACACTTACACCATGGAGCACTGAATCATTTGAGACAGGTAGTCATTGGAGTTCCTCGGGTATAGGAGGAAAAGCATAACCACTGCAAGGGTTGTGCTTCGGGGAAGAACATCATGAAGCCTTTCCCATAGAGTGAGCACAAGTCTAAGGATCCCTTGGAATTGGTGCATTCTGATGTATGTGGACCTATGAGTGTCCATTCATTCAGTGGTTACAGTTATTGCGTAACCTTCATTGATGACTATTCCAGGAAAACCATGATAAGTCAGAGGTCTTTGAGAGGTTCCGAGAGTTCAAGACTCTTGTGGAGAACCAAACCGAAAAGAAGATCTGGATGTTGAGGATAGACAACGGGATTGAGTACACTTCCAATGAGTTCATGGAGTATTTTTTGGCTGAGGGGATCAAGAAGGAGCACATTGTGCCCCATGCCCCATAGCAGAATGGAGTTGCAGAGCAGAAGAATAGGACTATGGTTGGAGCAGCCAAGGCTATGTTATTTGATCAGGGATTACCACTATTCCTCTGGGTCGATGCATACAGGACTACAGTATACATTCAAAATAAGTGTCCCCACACAGCCTTAGAGAAGAAGACACCAAAGGAGGTCTTCATAGGCACTAGACCAGATGTGAGTTACATTCGCATATTTGGCAGTGTTTGCTATTTTCATGTTCATGATGACAATAGGAAGAAGTTGGACCCTTCTGGAGAGAAGGGGTTACTTGTTGGTTACAACGAGATTTCGAAGGCATGTAGAGTTTACATTCCTGCTTGCAGGAGGATTATTGTGAGCAAGGATGTCCATTTCGATGAGGACAGGGCCTTGCGGAGATCTCTGGACTTACCAGCAGAGCAGCAGCTAGCACAGGAGTCACGAGTCAAGTTGGAGGAGCCAGATGTATAGGTACAGGTACAGACACAGAGCACATGTTATAATGGTTAGAGGGAGTCAGGTGGACAGGATTCTTCAGTCATTGAATTTAAGGATGAGCTACAGCAGGAGAGGGATATCCAGTAGCCGCAATAGGTTGACACTAGGCCAAGGCCTAAGTGTTTTAGATCCATAGTGCAGGATTCCAGGCAGGTAGATCCTCCATAGACATCTTTTCGAGGGAGTGTACCACCAGAGAGGCTTAGTTATATGGCACTGATGACAAAGTTGATTACCTTTGAACCTTCCAGCTTCGAGGAGGTTGCACAACATGATGTGTGGCGGGAAGCTATGGTTGAGGAGTATGACTCCATTATGAAAAACCAAGTATGGGAGGTTGTGCTGAGGCCACAAGGGAAAAAGGTGGTGGGATCCAGATGGATCTACAAGCTGAAGCATGTAGTAGACGGAAGCATGGAGAAGTACAAGGTGCGCTTCGTGGAAAAGGGGTTTTCACAAAAGGAGGGTATTGATTATGAGGAGACCTTCACCCTTGTTTCTAGGTATTCTTCCATTCGGACCATTATCTCACTAGCAGCTGAGATGGGTTGGCGTGTCTATCAGATCGACATCAAGACTTCCTTCCTCAACGGAGTTATAGAGGAGGAGGTGTGTATTGAGCATCCAAATGGTTTTGGTGTGGAGAATAGGGAGACACATGTATGCAGACTGCATCGAGCTCTTTACGGGCTCAAGCAGGTACCTCGAGCATGGTACTCGAGGATTGACAGCTATCTACGGGAGATGGGATTTCAGCGAAGTGAGGTTGACCACAACCTGTACTTCTTGACAGGTGATGTGCCTCTCATACTGGTCTTATATGTGAATGATCTTGTTTTGATAGGAGATGAGAGGTTGATTGGAGACTGTAATTCCAACCTTGCAGTGGAGTTTGAGATGAAATACCTTGGGCTGATGCATTACTTTTTGGGCTTGGAGGTTTGGCAAAGAGATGGATGATTCTTCATCGGATAGGGGAAGTATGCAGTAGAGATCCTGAAGATATTTAGGATGGAGGACTGCAATCCTATGGCCATACCTCTAGTTTCCAACTGGTAGAAGATTGATGTATCAGGATAAGATCCAATTTGATCCTACCTTGTATCGTCAGCTTATCGGATCACTTATGTATCTAGTCAACACTTGACCAGACATCATATTTGCAATCAACTCTTTGATTCAATTCATGGTGGACCCTCGGAGAGTGCATTGGATAGCTGCGAAGCACATACTTCGCTACATCAGAGGTATAGTGGAGTATGGATTGGTTTATGAGCGCAAGGGGAGTGTACAGTTAGCAAGTTTCACAGATGATGACTGGGCAAGATGTGTAGAGGACCGAAAGAGTACTTCAGGTTGTTGTTTCAACATTGGATCAGGGGTTGTCTCTTGGTTCAGCATGAATCAGAATTCAGTTGCATTAAGCTCGACAGAGGCTGAGTACATGGCAGCCAACATGGCTGCTTATGAGGGTATGTGGCTGAGGAATTTACTTGCAGGGTTGTTCTAGTGTGAACTAGAGGCTACACTAGTTCACTGTGACCATCAGAGTGGCATCAGGCTGTCTAAGAATCCAGTGTTCCATGACCGGATCAAACACATAGACATCAGATACCACTTCTTGAGAGATTGTGTTCAGAGGGGAACCATTCAGTTGGAGTACATACAGACAGATGAGCAGGTGGCGGACATTTTCACCAAGGCACTTTGCAGACAGAGTTTTGTGAAGTTTAGGGATAAGTTAGGGTTGCTACCGAATCCCTTCCTCATTGAGAGGGAGTGTTAAACTAGTAGCATCAAGGAAGGTCTTCCCGCATGCATGTGTTCTTGCATGCAGAAGACTTAAAATAGGAAACCAATTGTATTTAATTTACTTTTCCTAAGTTTACTTTGGAAAATAAATTAAAGTGATCTAAATTAACTTTAGTGAACCACTAGTTAAAGTGAAAGTGAAATTAGGGTTTTTTCTTTACCACTAGTTAAACTAAAAGTGAAATTAGGGTTTTCGCTTTACCTAAAGTTATAAAAGAGAGATCAATTGGTGGAGAGAACACACACTTGTATTCCAATAAAGACATGATACAGACAAAGATAGAAATTTAGACAGAGGATTTAGCCAATAAGACAAAGGAGCAAGCAGCAGGATCATCGAGCTTCGTACAGTTGGGCCGTACACTCACACAGGAGGGTGTTGAGGTTTAGCTGGGATTTTCCCAATGATTCTACCGAGTACTGCATTCGCCAGGTTTTGGTGAATTTGTAGTGATTGTAAAAGTTCCATATTTTCTCATAATAAAATCTATATTTGATTACAACACCGGTTTTCTCATCTTGGGCTTTTCTGGGGGTTTCCATACCCAAAATAATAGTGTCAATATCGTGATGTGATGTTGTGATTTATTTCTCAGTTTTATATTCCGCTGCATACTGTAAAAGATATTCATTTGTGGTTATCAGTTGATATTTTGCATACACTGTTTAGCCCTAGTTGAATATTGAAGGAAAATTTACAATACGCTCCTTTGTTAAAAAAATTTAAAATTCATACATATAGGGTTTTGTTTCATCATTATTTATAAACAAAGGTACATATGAAGTTCATATGTTTGTTGAAAAAATTATGGTATGGACATTAAAAATGCAAATTAATATGGTAACAAAATTATGTATCAAAGAGCAACAAATAAAATTGTATAACATATTAGTTGATTTATTATGAAATTACCAACTTTGTGAGCATATATGGATTAATCTTTCATAATCTCGTATCTTTCTCAAACATAAAAAATGATTTGAAACAAAACATATCACTATCAAACATGTCTTTAAAACCTTTCGCAATACATCACAAAAAAAATTCCATTCTCTTATTTAGAAGAGATAGTAACACAATATAATTACCAAAATGAAGATAACAAAAAGACACAACAACTTTCCATTTCCACCATCATAATATGAATATACAACAATATAATTACCGAAATGAATATAACAAAAAGACACAGCAAAACTATAAACGATGAAATAAAACATGTACATATCACTCTCGATTGTCATCACCCTGATTGTCTTCCTCGCGTGGCGTGATAGCATTTTTGTTCTCAAAAATATGTTTTGATTTAGGGATGTGGCTTAATATGAACTACCAATACTTATGCAACACATATGGTGAAAAAACACTTGGTTGTAGTGTTTTGGGAAAACATAAGGCTCTTTGGTTTCATCCCACATATTTCTAGAGTTGTTACATATCAGCCTACTATCACGATCTTCCTTTACATATTTTTGGTCAAATGTGTCCCACCACTTGCATCTAAAAATAACACATTGGAAATAAGAGAACTCCACCTGGATGATCTCTTGTATATTTCTAATATAACCTAACTTCCCCCTATTAGGTTTTGATCATTGTGGCTATCGATTGTTGTGGCCATCACAACTATATTGATCAAACTTGACTTCAAATCCACAATTTGTTGTGATGCATCCATCATCAACATCCCCAACGTGAAAATGATTCCCATATGCCCACATAGATGGTAACAAATGCACCTGCAAAAAGTGAACAAATCACAATGTCATATGTCTAATAACCCGACCATTAAAATATGAAATATAGATGTTACAATTCAAAGGTACATTATGAAGTTCAAAATGTACACAAAGATATTATTACCGAGTTGATGCACAAAATCCCTATGTTTAGTGCATCCTCTTAAATGCATGAGTAATGACTGGATGCAATGTATTTCTCTCTGACTTGGTCAGCAACCCAACTGTTGGGACATATCATTGGCATAATGTCTTTTAAATGATAATTATAAGGCATAATTCTACCATTCAATTGTTTGAATTTTTTCTTATCATTGTCCCCTTTCCTCCTCTTATGTTCATACAATGCAACTGACGACTCTATTTCCTCTGCGTGGTAAAGAATGAATTTATTGATGCCATCGATTTCTAAATTTGTTGATATATTCATCAAATCAAACCAACATATAGTATGTATGAGATCAAAATATACACTATGAACTTCAATGTGAATAGTTACTCTGTAAAAAATTTACAAATGAAAAGTGACTTACTCTTTATTGTGCGCCTTTCTTCATTCACTTAGAGTATCTCCTTTTCCTTTTTGTCTTCATCCCTTTGTTAATCCCAAATATCTAATCCTGGTGTGTCATCTATTTGCTTGATGTACTCACTAGCATAATATAATGACTCATATATTAAGTACCCTTTTTCCATAGACCCCTCTGTGTTTTCTCTTTGTTGAACAAATCCTTTCAATTTTTCCATGTACCTTTCTAAGAAGAACATCCATTAGCAAGAGATCACCTCGACTAATTCAACCTCATCAAGTACGTGAATTAGAAGACGAACCTACAAGTCCATGAAACTCGTCGGCGGTTCCTTCTCAAACATACAAACTATCTCATCTATCTCTTGATACTACTACGAAATTCTAGCCATATGAATCTCATTTTATGTCATCCAATGTACAAATGAAAATAATTTAGATATGAGACACCGTAGGTCCTAAGGCAAGTCATGGTTCACACAACCACACACGAGTAGAGGTAATGACACTACAAAGTAAACACATACACAATTATTTGTGGTTTAACCCATGGAATAAAAATAATAAAAATAAATAAACTCATGTTTTTGATATACATACTCTTAGAAACATTTTTAAATATATACATGAAATCTAGTAAGTAGGAAATCTTAAGATGCCCCAAGTAAGGGAGCTCATAAAAAACAAATCTTCTTTTCATCCCAATGGGCGATTTCTCAACATAGGTGTAAACAAATTCTGGATCATCAAATGTAGGCTCTACATCTGAATAAAACATTTTTGAAATCTCTTTCTCCTTCTCTCAATCTCTCTCATATTCCCTAATCCAGTCTACCGATGTCATTATTGTGGCCTTTTGGTTCTCTTTGGTTTACCATTGAAAGTAGATGTTTCTCTTCTATAAGGGTGTTCTTCTTCCAAGAATACCCTAGAGCAATCATACACCAACTTTCGTATGTTGTTGGACCACCTAGCCTTTAGAAAAGGTCCACAACGTTTACATCCATGATACCCTTTTGCTACAAGACCTATGAATTTATTGTATATAGATCACGTCAATGTTGAAGATCAAAATATTTGCACCAAATTAAATATGCAAAAGAGATATTGTTATAATTATAAACAAATCAATAAACATGTTTACGATAGAAAACTCCTAATTCTGGATAATCATGTGTGGTGTATGCACATATGCCGCATAACATAAAAGTCTTCTCTGTTGGGACGAGTCTTCATACGTCATATACATGTTTCCCCTCCCATAATTTCTTCAATTCTTTGACCAATGGTTGTAGGTGAACATTCATATTTTTCACTTGTCTTCTACCAAAGACTATAAGAGCCAACATAGGATGTTCATTATTTGAGCACAAACATGGGGGGGATATTGTTATTGAACACTACTATAGGCCAAACAATATAGTTGGTGTTTTGGAGAAAACATGGGTTCACTCCATTCATGGCTATGATTAGTCGAAGGATTTGTACTTCATCCTTTAATTTATCAGGTCATGTGTCCTCTATATGCTTTATGGAAATTGAATATGTTGGGATTCACATAACTCCTGACTCACTTGTATGTGAGGCATGCCATCCCTACAACATAGATAATTCTTTGAAACAAACGAGCCTTTAAATCCTTGGGATTATAGGCATGTGCCTCAATATATTATGAGGAGGACCATGTGATTTATCCTCACTCTTTGATATATGGTACATGTCATGCCCATATTTTGGACACAACTCTTTGTTCGCATATTCTCCTCTATATAGAATAAAATCATTAAAACATGCATGATATGATATGTACTCCAAACCCAACATTTTCAACATTTGCTTTGACTATTTGCAGTTGTTTGGAAATACATTATCATTCGTAAGTACCTTATCTTTGAATACCATGCACTTAGTAGGAAATACAAAGGTATAATGTCATTTAACGTTCATAAAATTGACCTTTTTCAATATTGATTATGTGACAATATTCCTTAAAATATAAGGTACTTAATGGTCACTTACATCAAATGTTTTGAGAAGAATGCATTTGACATGCTATACTTTGCTTTAATGTTGTATAATGACATGGTTGTCCCCAACTAGGTAGACTTTCCTTGGACAGGTCCAAAGAGATATGTGATGGAAGCATACTTCAGCCTTTTGAAGAAGGTATGAGTGATATGATCATCATACCCTAGTTCATTTTCATGGAATCCATCTAGCAACATTGCATCCATTGCAATTGTATCCTGTAACAAATCGTTCATTCCAACCCATGTTTCATTGCCTCCATTGCCAACTTGTGAAGAATTGTTGTTACTACAGACATTCCTTATAATTTATGAATTAGGACGGGGTGGGAATTGAATATATGGTTGATTCAACCATTATTGGTATGATTCCTCTTCGAGTTCTTCTCTTTTTTCATCATTCTCTCGATTTGACATTATAGGGGGATCAACGGAATATGGTAGGCATGTCACTCATAATCAGAATCCTAGTTATTTCAAAAATAATTAACATTACATCGACAATATTAGTAAACACAATGCATTTTTTCTCAAACATTATATCAAACAATTATTATAAAGGCGTGGAGAAATTTTCCAACAGTAAATGTACTTCAATCAGAAGCAATTTATAACACAAAAGTTCAAATTGAGCACTACATTTACATCAATCCCATTGAAAAAAACAAAAATACAATTAAGCATTTTTTCTGTCTTATTCCCTAAGGGGAAGTCAAAAGGTAGTCCCAATGCAAGGCGTCTCTGACGGGTGCTAGGTGGTCTACGAAAGTTATAGTTTATTAACAAATTGTCAAGATGAGACAAAATACGTATTACATGCACAACAACAAATATCGATGCTTTCCTTTTCATAAAGAACTCATGGTCAGTGTTCCTTAAATCAACAATTTGTAGAAAATAAAGAGCACCTAGAACTATTTATGAACCATGCAATGTTCCCATGAGTGTGTGGACAACCATTGATGTATAGAAAGTTATTCGCGTTAAAAAATTTAGAACCATAACCATTTATACACATACCATACATGGAAATGCTATGTTTGTATCTAACAATATTCAAGTAATCATATTGAGAATGAATAAGACTGTAAAATAACATAAATGTTATTGATTGTTTGGGACAAACGAGTACATGAGAAAGGATAAATAACCCAAGATTTATATCATCTATCTTTAACTTGGCAATCATAAAACTAATACTATGAAAGGATAATTTGGTTCCAATATCAAGAAAAAGTAGAGAAGACAACCAAGTCCCATACAGAGCGCAGTTGTAACGAGTTTGGTATTTACTTTGCAAATGCACGGGAAGAGAGAAGTTATCACTACCCTCCAACAATTGGGCCAAACTTGCTGTGTACTTGGAATTTTTTTATCTCAACTCATACAACATTTTGGACCTCCTAGTACATATGTTTTGAGTGGCATTGATATCATACTCTGGATCGCTAGAAATTTCAGTTCACCGAACATAAGTTGAGGGTTTGGTCAATTTAGGTCAAAATATAATTTTTTTGGATGCCAACTTTTCAAGAAATGAGCACAAGGAAGTGTTCTTGTGTATCCTCTATATCAACTTTTATATTTTTTACTGCAGGAAGAGGTATTAGACCATCAACATTGTGTAGTCGATCATTAATATAATGGGTGAGGGTGGCACTCCGATGGTTCTCCTTCAACCCTTAACATTTTGAAAAAACACATACTACCGGGGTGTCATAAAAGAGATCCAACTCACAATGAATTATTGTCGATGACCCATGATCACAACTAGAACATGGCATGTCACAATTGGTGGGGTAAAGGACCTGTCCATTTTCATCTACCAAATGCTTGTGGTATGTCGCTCCTAATAAGATCTTCTGACATTTTGGAACTAGTGGAATATTTTCTGCATCAAAACTTGATTCTAAATGAGGATCCTGCAAATTTGGATACATTGTTATTTAGACTCACATGGATAAATCTAAAAAAATCAATTAGATAATCAAATTATAATAAAATATGAAGTTACTGGACATGGATAAGGAGAACTCTGTGATGGAATTTGAGAAATAAGAATGAGATAAAATTTGAAAAATTTGTCATTTGATATTATAACCTTTACTCCATGCATTTGAGTAAAATCAAGAATCAATATGTGAGTTTATGCAACATATGTATACTATGAATTGTTGTAATTTATGTGGTTGTATCCTAAATGATAATTTGATTGGAATATACCATTTTAAGTTCAAAAATTAATTCAAATAAGTTTTTAGCATATTGTTGCACTTTTAAACACAATATGCACTAGTATGTTATTAAATGAAAAGAAGAACCGTCGTGTGTAATTAACAAGCACATCGGTATAAAAAACCTCCGCTAAATATTCGCTAACTAAAACCTTCATTGTATTTGATAACAGATATGTCTATATGCATTTTTCAATATTATTGAAGCTCATGCACTTATGATAATACATCGCACCAAGAGTAATTTTATCTCTTACACATCATTCAATAGAAAATAAATTACAAAATTGTTTCACATATTTTTCCTACATGGTGAGCTCTAAAATGTATAACGCATCGATGCCATATAATCCTATAGAGGCACCACGAATCCATTTTTTTTAAATTTACGTGTTTTCAATGCATATATTGTTAAAATGTACTAGTGCATCATAACAAAAAACTCATCGTAGTGATGAAGATCTAAAAAACAAACGATTTTTTTAAAGATTGTAAAAAGAGCGGGAATTTGTTCTTAAAAAAGTCATTTTATAAAGTGTTTTATAAGTAAAAACCTAATCACTAATTCATTATTTTTCCAAAATATTCACGAGAGAGTTTTTCAACAGAGACTTACCGAGATGGACTACGGAAGAGGACTGTGGAGCAAATGGATTACTTAGAATATTGAAACTGGTAAGGTATGGTGAATCACTCAAAACTCTCAATAGTAAAAATTTTGCATTTTACTATTGATCTCAATAAAAGAAATGATTACTATTTGTAATCTTATTTAGATTTAAATGAAATTCATAGAAGAAAAAAAAGAATTTTATACACACCTTGAACCCAAAAAACCCTTCCTTCTTCTTGCTTTTTTTAGTGGTTGCAAAAATTTTCATCTTAGGGTTCAACTCCCTCTATCACTTAACAAATTAGGGCTTTTCCTTTTAGGAACATTAGATTTAATACGTTTGTGATTGTATATATAGGAATTTGGTATGTTATGCAAGGGACCAATTATTGCATTGGATCCCAAATCTTGTCATTCATGTCAGTATTTAAAAAAAAAAAAATTCGTTGTTTTTGATGCACCAGTCTGATTTTTGTGAAAGCGCACTACAATGATACAAAATATTTTAAAAACCGTTTCATGGAAATATAATACGATACATATAATTGTAAGCAGTAAGCATTGGTGCCCCCCCCGCCCCCACAAAAGTAGCATCGGACATACTATGATTGAACATAAACTTTTCTTTTTTTGTTTACGCTTTTTGATGTTTTTGGTGCGTTATTGTTTGTATAACGCACCGATGCACCTTGTGTAAAAGTGCACTGCTTTCTATAAAAAATAAACATAAATATGGTGTGTTACATACAAATATAAGCACTAATGATTTTATGTATGAAGGTAGCACCGTAAATGTCGTGGATGAACTAATGTTTTTTCTTTTTTTTTGTGTACAAACGCACTAGTAATATAGAATTATTTTTAGCGGAAAATTATGTGATTTATTTGTGAAATACATTTAACAGATTTTGTATTTAATGGTATATGTTGTATATTGATACAAAATATGTGATAAGAGTTCAGATACTAATAATTTCAATCAACGTAATGACAACACATCCAAACAAGCAAAAATGGCATGTTGTTTGTCATTTATATATGAAATTAATATCTTTGAATTATATTTTAGTTTCACTAATATGTATTGGTTAATGTGTATCATATTGAGATAGAAAATGAGGAAGCTTGATAAGATTGATTTCAATCTAAGTGCATAAGAGCATAAAACTTTGATGGAGAAAAATTGCAGAAGGACGAGTCACGTGAATAAAAAAATTACTATTCAATATGAGTTTTTAAAAAAAAATAGTAATATAATTTACTTAGGAATATTCATAACATGTTTCAAATAATGTATCTCACATATGTTTAATGTTCTACATGGACTGAAAACAAGGGAACAAAATGTTGTCATAAGGAAGTAAAATTTACAGAAGGTATAAATGATAATGGTTTGGTCCTTAGCTCATATGGAGTGGTGTTGGAAGTTAATGAGAGTGTTTTTTTTTTTACAAAACTATGAGGGATATAGTGAAAAGAACATAAGGGATATAGTGTAAATACATATAGATGTACTTTCCACTTACACTACAGAAATCAATCCGATGATTCAAAGAACTAGGTTATAACTAAACTACAAGAAGCATTTTTGGAGAAATGGTCAATGAGACATGTTAGACTTGAAATTGCAAAATCATACCACAACAAAAAATAATCATTCGGAAATTAATATTCCTAAACATGCTTTTCTATTACAAATCACTTGTTTAATATTAATATTAATTATGTTAGATTTACTTTCTCTCCATATCAATATAAAATAGATTAATGCCATGTTAAATTTTCAGGAAGATTTGGATAATCCCAAAGGATGTGTGAGGTGATCTCTGATATATGCCAGTAGGGATGTCCAAAAAATTGTACAAGGAGATGGTCAAAGAAATTGACATAATTGCATAGTAGGAGGAGCCATCTCAACAACATGTTTCAAATGTATGTAATCATTGAAATTTTATATTATGTACATAAAACTAAATAATTTAGCATTAAATGATAGTTTTCAATTGTTTTGTTACATAAAAGAAAAGAAAATAAAACCCATTTAGCACATAAGACAAGATGAAAAGGAAGAAAAAGGTTTATGGAAGCATACTTCAACCTTTTGAAGAAGGTATGAGCGATATGATCATCATACCCTAGTTTATTTTCATGGATTGAATCTCACAACATTGCATCCATCGTAATTGTATCCTGTAACAAATCATTCATTCCAACCCATGTTTCATTGCCTCCATTGCCAAATTGTGAAGAATTGTTGTTACTACAAACATTCCTTATAATTTGTGAATTAGGACGTAGTGGGAATTTAATAGATGATTGATTCAACCATTCTTGGTATGATTCCTCTCTGATTTCTTCTCTTTTTTCACCTTTTCTCTCGAATTGACATTATAGGGGGGAGCAACGAAATATGGTATGCATGTCACTCATAATCAGAATCCTAGTTATTTCAAAAATATTGAACATTACATCGACAATATTAGTAAACACAATTCATTTTTTTTTCAAACATTATATCAAACAATTATTACAAAGGTGTGGATAAATTTTCCAACAGTAAATGTACTTCAATTAGAAGCAATTTATAACACAAAAGTTCAAACTGAGCACTACATTTACATCAATCCCATTGAAAATAATAAAAAAATACAATCAATCATTTTTTTTGTTTTATGCCCTAAGGGGAAGTCAAAAGGTAGTCCCAATGCAGGTGTCTCTAACGGGTGCTTGGTGGTCTACGAAAGTTATAGTTTATTAACAAATCGCCACAATGAGACAAACTATGTATTATATGCACAACAACAAATATTGATGCTTTCATTTTCATAAAGAACTCATGGTCATTGAAGTGTTCCACAAATGAACAATTTGTAGAAAATAAAGAGTGCCTAGAACTATTTATTAACCATGCAATGTTCCCATGAGTGCATGGACGACCATTGATGTATAGCAAGTTCTTCGTGTTAAAAATTTTAGAATCATAACCATTCATACACATACTATACATGGAAATGCTATGTTTGTATTTAACAATATTCAAGTAATCATACTGAGAATGAATAAGACTGTAAAATTGCATAAGTGTTATTGATTGTTTGGGACAAACAAGTACATGAGAAAGGATAAATACCCAAGATTGGTATCATCTATCTTTAACTTGGCAATCATAAAACTATTACCATGAATGGAGACTTTGATTCCAATTTCAGGAACAAGTAGAGAAGACAACCAAGTGCCATACAGAGCACGGTTGTAACAAGTTTGGTATTTACTTTGCAAATGCATGGGAAGAGAGAATTTATCACTGCCCTTCAACAACTAGACTTTCCATGTACTTGGACATTTTTTTATCTCAACTCATACAACATTTTGGACCTCCTAGTACATATGTTTTGAGTGGCATTATTATCATACTCTGGATCGCTAGAAATTTCTGTTCACCGAACATAAGTTGAGGGGTTGGTAAATTTAGGTTGAAATATAGTTGTTTTGGCTGCCAATTTTTTAAGAAATGAGCATAAGGAAGTGTTCATGCGTGTCCTCTATATCACCTTTTATATTTTTTACTGCGGGAAGAGGTATTAGACCATCAACATTTTGTATTTGATTATTAATATAATGGGTGAGGGTGACACACCGAGGGTTCTCCTTCAACCCTTACATTTTGAAAAACCACATACTATCGGGGTTTCATAAAAGAGATCCAACTCACAATGAATTATTTTCGATGACCCATGATAACAACTAGAATATGGCATGTCACAATTGGTGGGGTAAAGCGCCTATCCATTTTCATCTACCAATTGCTTTTGGTATGTCGCTCCTAATAAGATCTTCCGACATTTTGGAACTAGTGGATTATTTTATGCATTAGAAATTGATTCTAAATAAGAATCCTGCAAATTTGGATACATTGTTATTTAGACTCACATGGATAAATATAAACAAATCAATTAGATAATCAAAATATAAATAAAATATGAACTTACTGAACATGGATAAGGAGAACTCCGTGATGGAATTTGAGACATATGAAATGAGCTAAATTTGAAGAATTGGCCATTTGATATTATAACCTTTACTTCCTGCATTTGAGTAAAATCAAGAATCTATATGTGAGTTAATGCAACATATGTATACTATGAATTATTGTAATTTATGCGGTTGTATCCTAAATGATAATTTGATTGAAATATACCATTTTAGGTTCAAAATTTAATTCAGATAATTTTTTAGCATGTCGTTGCGCTTTTAAACACAATACGCACTAGTGTGCTATTAAATGAAAAGAAGCACCATTGGGTGTAATTATCAAGGGCATCAGTATAAAAAAAAACCTCCGCTAAATATTTGCTAACTAATACCTTCATTTTATTTGATAACAAATATGTCTATATGCATTTTTCAATATTATTGAAGCTCGTGCACTTATGATAATACATCGCACCAAGAGTAATTTTATCTCTTACGCATCGTTCAGTAGAAAATAAATTACAAAACTGTTTCACACATATTTTTCCTACATGGTGCGCTCTAAAATGTATAATGCATCGATGCCATAGAATCCTATAGAGACATCGCAAATCCAATTTGTTTTTAAAATTTAAATGTTTTAGATGCATATATTGTTAAAATGCACTAGTGCATCGTAACTAAAAATGTGTCGTAGTGCCGAAGATCTAAAAAACAAACGATTTTTTTAAAAGATTGTAAAAAGAGCGGGAATTTGTTCTTCAAAAAAATCCTTTTATAAAGCATTTTTATAAGTAAAAACCTAATCACTATTTCATTATTTTTCCAAAATTTTCATGGGAGATATTTTCAACAGAGTCTTACCTAGGAGGACTACGGAAGAGGACTGTGGAGCAAACAAATTACTTAGAATATTGAAATTGGTAAGGTATGGTGAACCACTCAAAACTCTCAATAGTAAAAATTTTGAATTTTACTATTGATCTCATTAAAAGAAATTATTACTATTTGTAATATTATTTAGATTTAAATGAAATTCAAAGAAAAAAAATATTTTTACACACACCTTGAACCCAAAAAAACCCTTCCTTCTTCTTGCTTTTTTTTAGTGGTTGCAAAAAATTTCAGCTTAGGATTCAACTCCCTCTATCACTTAACAAATTAGGGATTTTCCTTTTAGGAACATTAGATTTAATAGGTTTGTGATTCTATATATAGGAATTTGGTATGTTATGAAAGGGACCAGTTATTGCATTGGATCCCAAACCTTGTTGGTCATGTCAGTATTTTTTTTTAAATGTTTTCGTTGTTTTTGATGCACCATGTTTCGCATGATGCACCAGTCTGATTTTAGTGAAAGCGCACTACAATGATACAAATTCTTTTAAAAACCATTTTGTGGAAATATAATACGATACAGATAATTGTAAGTAGTAAGCATTGGTGTTCCCCCCCCAAAAAAAGTAGCATCGAATATACTATGATTGAACATAAACTCTCTTTTTTGTGTTGACACTTTTGTTGTTTTTGGTGTGTCATTGTTTGTATAACACACTGATGCACCTTGTATAAAAGTGAACCGATTTCTGTAAAAAAATAAACATAAATATGGTTTGTTACATTCAAATATAAGCACTAATGGGTTTTAGTAGGAAAGTAGCACCGTAAATGCCATGGATGAACCTTTTTTTTGTGTGTGTACAAACACACTAGTAATATAGAATTCTTTTTAGCAAAAAATTATGTGATTTATTTGTGAAATACATTTAATAGATTTTGTATTTAATGGTATAGGTTGTATATTGATACAAAATATGTGATAAGAGTTCAAATACCAATAATTCCAATTGACATAATGACAACACATCCAAACAAGAAAACATGGAAAGTTGTTTGTCATTTATATATGAAATTAATATGTTTGAATTATATTTTAGTTTAACTAATATGTATTGGTTAATGTGTATCATCTAGAGACAAAAAATGAGGAAGCTTGATAAGATTCATTGCAATCTAAGTGCGGAAGAGTGTAAAACTTTGATGGAGAAATTGCAGAAGGATGAGTCACGTGAATAAAAAAATATTATTCAATATGAGTTTGTTTTTAAATTTTTAGTAATAGAATGTACTTAAGAATATTGATAACATGTTTCAAATAATGTATCTCGCATATTTTTAATGTTCTACAGGGGCGGACAACAAGGGAACAAAATGTTGTCATAAGGAAGTAAAAATTACAGAAGGTATAAATGATAATGATTTGGGCCTTAGCTCATATGGAGTGGTGGTGGAAGTTAATGAGAGTGGATTTTTTTTACAAAACTATGAGGGATATAGTGAAAAGAAGATAAGGGATATAGTGTAAAGAACATATAGATGTACTTTCCACTTACAATACAGAAATCAATCCAATGATTCAAAGAACTAGGTTATAACTAAACTACAAGAAGCATTTTTGGAGCAATGATCAATGAACCCTGTTAGACTTGAAATTGAAAAATCATACAACAACAACAAAAAAACATTCAGAAATTAATACCTAAACATGCTTTTATATTACAAAGCACCCCTTTAATATTAATATTAATTATGTTAGATTTACTTTATTTCCATGTCAATATAAAATAGATTAATGTCATGTTAAATTTTCAGGAAGATTATGATCATCCCAAAGAATGTATGAGGTGATCTCAGATATATGCCAGTAAGGATGTCCAAAAAAATGTCCAAGGAGATGGTCAAAGAAATTAACATAATTGCATAGTAGGAGGAGCCATCTCAATAACAACATGTTTCAAATGTATGTAATCATTGAAATTTTCTATTATGCACATAAAAATAAATAATTTAGCATTAATTAATAGTTTTCAATTGTTTTGTTACATAAAAGAAAAGAAAACGAAACCCATTTAGCACATAAGACACGATGAAAAGGAAGGAAAATGTTGATTTCAAAGTTTGTGAGTAATTGTGATTTCGTTATAACAACTTAATATTTCATATTGGTTGTGATATTTAATTTTATTCTATTTTTAAACTGGCCATCATTGGATGTCTCAAACATGTGCTAACATACAATGAAGAGATATCACAAGAATTGATTGATATTGGGTTAAGTATGGGTTGTGAGTATATGTTAATGGACTAAAAACTAATTGTGATATTTGTGAGTATTTATGTTGTTTTACTTCTCTAATTTTTTTATTAATGGAGCAACTAAGATCCTTTATATTAAATCTATGGTTTATGAAGGGTATAAAACTTGTTGGAAACAAAGTATGGAGAGGGACCAATTGAACAATTATTGAGAGATGACATGAGTTGTGGTTTTGAAAGAATGTGTATTGTTCAGAGAATAATTACTAACATGGTATGCTTTTCAATTTACCTAATGATCATGTACATTATCTATTTTAGTTTAATGCATTGTCTACCAATGTAGATACACTCATTACACTTTATTTTTATGTTTGTAGAGGAAAGAAGAAGATGTGGAACACAATGGAGGCAATCAACAAAACATTCAGACAAATAACCCCAAGTCATGCAAGTGGGTTGAGCACTAACAACAATTCCAATGAAGAATGATAATCAATATAATTGGATGTTAATGCAAGTTGTTGTATATTGCGAAATAATTGTCTATGGAAATCAGACATTCGGTATAATATAATGGACATAGTGTCCCAATCAAAAGACAACGAGTTACCAATAAGTGTAACAATTACATATATTTGACATGTTAATTATTGAAGAATTTTACATTGTCTCATTTTGTATCACAAAGTGCTTCTTATTCATATATAATCAAATAAATTTGTATTCTATTGCATTATACAATGTTGTTGTGAAATGTTACATCATTGATTAAATATTCTAATGAATAAATGTGAAATATATATAACAAATTAATCCAAACATCCTATCCAAATGCAATAATCAAAATTAAATTTATATTTCAATTTAAAATTATATATGAATAATGCAATTTAAAAAAATATAATTGCATTGTTAGAGGTCACTGTTTGAAAAAGAGAAAATGAATTCTGGTGCTTTTAAGCATATAATATGCACTGGTGCCTCACATATAAAAATACACCAGTTCTTCCAATAAAATAACACGCCGATGCTTACAAATGATCGTAGACAAAAATTTTATTACAATTCTTTGTGTTTTTATTCAAATACACACATGTACGTTATTAAAGTGCACCAATGTGCTTGTACAATTAAATGGTAGTGTTTCTTGGAATAATAAAATTCACCCATTATGACCTCCCTTCCAGTGTGTGTCACATATTGTTAGCATTGTGCTTATATATATATATATATATATATAAGGGGAACCAGTGTAACTTTGTATAATGCATTGGGTGATGTGACTTCTAAAGAAATGGTGTCTTTTATAATAAATCATCAGTTCTTTTCATTTTATAAAGAACTGATTCGGTCTTTGTCGTGAAGCACCAGTACCATATTTACTTATGTGTGCACCGGGTCATGTTATGTTATAAAGAATTGGTACTAAATATGTTGTTTTCTGCACCGGGGCTTCTTGTTCATGTGATAACACCAATGCATTTTACATATAGACACACCAATACATTTTACATATAAATGCACCGGTGTGTTTGTATCACAAAATGCACCATATTGAAAACCTTCGAACACCAACTTTTTTTTTAGTTGATAAAAACATCTGTAAATACCTCCACTACCAGAAACGAAAGTTGTAGCAAAGAGTTTTTTGAGAATTTTGACTAATCTTTTAACACCAAAATCCTCTATTATAACCTCCGCTACATGGTCTTTTCCTTGTAGTAATTTTAGGAACTAGTTTAATTGGCCTTAGTTTAGTTTGTTATTTTAATTAGATAATGTCAAGAGTGGCCCATTTGAGGGGTGTTAGTACAAGAAAATAAAAGATAGAGTGAAACTATCATAAGTTGGCTTTTATTTTTAAGTAATTATGGTAGTATGTTATGGTTACCAA
Organism: Pseudotsuga menziesii; assembly: GCA_001517045.1. Classification (NCBI taxonomy): domain Eukaryota; kingdom Viridiplantae; phylum Streptophyta; class Pinopsida; order Pinales; family Pinaceae; genus Pseudotsuga; species Pseudotsuga menziesii. The sequence goes on from LPNX010632479.1 coordinate 478,113, forward strand.
TAGAATATTTTTTGGGAAGGGTATTTTTCATCATTTGATGTAGATGCACAATCTATAAATGGTTCATAAAATGGAATATGAGGTCCATCTAGCGGATTACTCAACGAATGAACTATTGGAAGAGAAAACATTTTGTTCTCCACCAAGTTTCATGATGATGATGGAGAGGTTATCACGCTAACCAAATAATGATATGCTCATGTCCCTAACTTCCAAAATGGGCTATTTAAAGAATCCTCCAGATCACACTTGTGGCACGAAGAAGATGGTGCAGGTGGGGTCGATCACAACCAACCCCAACCGGCACTTCCAGGATCTGGTGGCTCCTACACTTAGCAAAACCACCAAATTTATCCCAATGTCCAAATTCTTCTCTAAAATTGCCTCCTCGCAATTTCACCTCCGCAATCGTTGTTCTGAAACTCTGTTTTTGTAACAGAGTCTCCTCAAACGTATTGCGGGATGCGGGATCTCAAACGTCCGACGTTGCATTTCACAAATCTCTTTTCGCAGCGGCCTTTCCACAAGTGGGTTGTGGGATGCGGGATGTAGGATGCCAACTTCCCAAAGTTTCTCCCCCACAACTTCCTCTCTACAACTTTTCTCCACAATTCTCCTGACCGTCAGATATTTGCGGCCTTCCCTCCGACCATTGATCTACTTTTGGTGTGGGCCTCTCATATCTGTGCGGATCTATTAAATTCCTCACAACTTCCGTTGTAGGCTTCTTCTGGGCCGTCAAATCTTTATCTGCAGACTCAATCATGACCATTCATTCTCTGCAAAACTTGTTAATGGAAAAAAATATGCGGGTTGAGCCAATTAATCACGGAATTAATCAATCTAGCCTACAATCGTCCCTATTCTTTATCCTAACACTCTTATGCATGCATCTACACTCTACTTCAACTATTCAAGCAAGAAATTGATGCGTGAATACAGTAGCTTCTAAAAAATACACAAATGTTTAGGAAAACGTCGAAGTCAACTCTGTAAGATACATAGTTCAACACAGTACATGCATAAAGGCTAACAACCCAACAAACATACGGCTAAATCCTTCTATTAAACAATCAAAGGAAAATGCACACATCTTGGATCTCTCTTCTTTTAACGCTTCAAAATATTTACAAGTAGGAATCAGACACAGGTTTGTCCCCTCTCTGCAAACTCAAAATTCTAAATGCTGAAGAGCAGAACCCCCTTTACACCTCTAAATTGTCTATTTATGCTAAAATGTTACTCCTATCCTGAGTGGTCCTGCAATCAAAAACAAACACTACAAGGCATGATGAAAACATCCTTGTCTGAAACAAACTATTGTTGGCTTGATCTCCACACAGGGAGTTGTGATCCACAATGATTCCCTACACCGCTAATCAGACTATGACTCATCACACAACGGTTACAAAATATTCCATAGCATGTGACCAACTCATCACATTGTTGGCATGCCACGATGCTCCTGCATCAGACTTGCAAGGTAGAAAACTTATGAACCCATGTTCATTAGATCAGCTACAGTGAAACCCTTTGCTTCCAACTCGCATCCCTCATCCAAGTAGAATCCTCTGTTGGTCGCTTCTCCCACTTGACCAAATACTCTAGATAGTCCTTCTTCCTTGTTTTCTTTACTACTTTAATGTCCATAATGGCCTCAACTTCCAATGGTTGTGCCACAGGTATTTACCTCACCCATTGTAAGTCTTCAGTAGGATCTTCACCTTCTGTAAAGGTTCTAGGGTCACCTGCTACATAAGGATATATATCTGCAACATTCAATATTGGTGAAACACCCACTCCTGTAGAAATCTCTAACTCATCATCATTTGCTGAAAATTTTCTAACTATCCTGCAGGGTCCAATCTTCTTCATCTTCAGCTTGTTATACTCTCCTTTTGGAAATCTATCTCACTTCAGATATGCTAAGACCAAATTCCCTACTTCATAGCTCCTTTCTCTCCTTTTGGAATCTGCTCTAGCCTTGTAACTGGTGTTACTATGTTGTAACCTCGTTTTCACTTGCTCCTAGATTTCACTGATCCTTATAGAAAACTTTTCACCATCAGCACTCCTCTTTTCCAATTGACCTAAGTCATGAAGCTCACACACTCCTCTTGGATGCATTCCATACATAATTTGAAATGGACTCATCCATGTACTCCTGTTTGGTGAATCATTATAGGAAAACTTAGCTTAAGCTAACACTCTGTCCCACTGCTTAGGACTCTCTCCAACCAAACTTCTCAACATGTTCCCCAGACTCCTATTAACTACCTCAGCTTATCCATCATACTTTGGGTAATATGCTGAACTGAAGTTCAATCCGGTACCCAACCTCTTCCACAAGGTCCTCTAGAAATGACCTATGAATTTCACATCACTGTCTGATACAATGCTTCTAGGTAAACCATGTAGCTTCACAACTTCATCAAAGAACAAATTAGCAATGTGTGTAGCATCATTAGTCTTGTAACATGGAATGAAATGTGCAATATTATTGAATCTATCAACAACCACGAAGATAGAATCATGTCCCTTCTGAGTTCTTGGCAAACCCAGAATGAAATCCATACTCACAGAATCCCAAGGCCTAGTTGGAATAGGAAATGGTGTATACAATCTTGTGTTCTGGATTCTCCCCTTAGCATGTTGGCATACTCTGCATATACTTACAAACTTGTCAACTTTAGACCTCATCCTTGGCCAAAAATAGAAATGGCCCATCTGACCGAAGATTTTATCACTTCCAAAGTGACCTGCCATACCTCCATTGTGTTTTCCTTGTATCAAGTTCTCTCTCATAGAACACCTTGGTACACACAGTTTGTTTGTTTTTAAAGAGTAAACCATCTTCAAGTGTATACTCCAGCCATGGCTCTCTGTCCACCTCCATTAGATTCTTACAAGCCCTGTAAGCTTCATGGAAATCAATGTCAACTTCATACAAATCTCTCAAATGCTCAAATCCCAAGACTTGGATCTGATTCTCTTGCATAATCAACAGTCTCCTACTCAAGGCATCAAATACTCTGTTTGACTGTCCACTTATGTGTTTCAACACAAAGTTAAAGCTCTATAAGAACTCAACCCACTTGACATGTTTTAGATTCAACTTAGGTTGCTGCATAATATACTGTAATGCATGGTTGTCAGAGTACAACACAAATTCTCTAGGAATCAAATAATGCCTCCAATTCTTCATTTCTTGAACAATAGCATAAAAATCCTTGTCATAAGATGAATACTTCTGCTTGGCATCATTCAGCTTCTCACTGAAATACGCTATAGGTCTATCCTCCTAACTGAGTACAGCTTCGATTGCTACTCCACTAGCATCACACTTCACTTGGAAAGGGTGGTTGAATTCAATTAACTTCAATATTGGTTGTTCAGTGATCTTCTTCTTCAAAAACTAAAAGCTCCTTTCAGCCTCTGCCATCCATTGAAATGGTTGTCTATCCTTCTTTATTGTCTCGACAATAGATGCACAAATACCACTGAAACTCTTTATAAAATTCCTATAGAAACTTGTCAATCCATGAAAGCTTCTTATGTCAAATATGTTCCTATGTGAAGGCCAATCAATGATTGCTTGCACCTTTTCTGAAACCATCTTCAACCCATCTCTTGAGATAACAAATCCGAAATATACTAGCTCTATCTTCATGAATGTGCACTTCTTCACATTTATCAGCAGCTTTTCCTATTGCAGCCTCTCTAAAACATATCTCAAATGTTTCAGATGCTCTTCTTTTGTTTGGCTAAAAACAAAAATGTCATCAAGGTGAACTATCACAAACTCACCTATGAAATCTTGCAAGACTTCATTCATCAATCTCATAAAAGAGCTTGGTGCGTTGGACAATCCAAATGACATGACCAACCACTCATACAACCCCTCATTTGTTTTAAAGGTTGTATTCCACTCATCTCCTTCTCTGATCCTGATCTGATGATATCCACTCTTCAAATCCAGTTTTGAAAAACATGTTTCCCCACTCAGGCAATCCATCATGCCATCCATCCTTGGAAATGGAAACCTATATCTAATAGTAATCTTGTTAATTGATCTGGAGTCATTACACACCCTCCACTCACCATCCTTCTCTGGTGTCAGTACTGTTGGTACTGCACATGGACTCAAACTCTTTTGGACCAATCCTTTGTCCAATAGTCCTTGGACTTGTTTCCTCAATTCTTCATTCTCTTGAGGTGTTGATCTGTATGCTGCCTTGTTTGGTAAACTGTCTCCTGTAATAAAATCATTCTGATGACTTATATCCCTTCTTGGTGGTAACTCATTGGGTAAATCATCCACCACGATGTCACTATATTCACTCAACATCTTCTGAATCTCCTCAGGTAGATATGCCATGCTGGTCTTCATCGTCACCACTCTTGGCTTACATACCACAGCATAATTCAACTCTTCCTCCTCAATCTGCTGCAAATATTCCTTTCCTGACAACATCAGAACTTTAGGTGTTGATTGTCCTATTGTACTACCTTCTTGTAAAGGGTGAAGTACATGTGTTATCCCATTCTGCTTGAAACTATGACAGTTACTCCTACCATCATGAGTTACTTTCTTATCAAATTGCCACAGTATGCCTAACAGTATATGGCAAACATCCATGGGCATCACATCACACAGAATCTTGTCCTTATATGGACCTATTTGGAAATCAACTACACAATCCTCACTTACCAGGATTTGATGTCCTTTATGTAACCAAGACACTTTGTATGGAACATGATGCTTGGTATTCTTCAAACTTAGATTTTCCACAATCTCTCTGGAAACAAGATTGTCAGTATTCCCACTGTCAATTACCATCTTACAGAACTTCCCTTGGACTTTACACATAGTCTTGAATAAATATTTCCTTTGAGCAGGCTCTACGTGCTCCTTCTCGGGTTTCAACAAGACTTTATTCATCAGCAAGATCTCCTCTATCATCGACTGTTCTTGCTGCTGCTCATTATGAGCTACATAGGATCATCTTTTTCCTATGTCTTCCATCCCTGGACATTCAAATGACTTATGCCCCAACTGCCTGCATTTGTAGCATCTAACGGCAGCTTCTCTACCTCTTCCTCTACCTCTACCTCCTTGGTAAGGTCCTCTTCTGCTAGAGTCACCTCCTCTACCATGTTGCTCTTACTGGTTAGAGTTACTGGACTCTCCTCTCTGCGCTCCAAATATTCCTCTTCCAGTTGCTTTCCCTCGTCCTCTGGCTAAACTGCGACCTCTTTTGAAGCTCTGCTTCCTCGTTATCTTTTCTTCTGCCCTTAAGGCACATTGATACGCCTCTTCCATTGTTATGGGCGATATCATGTTGATCTCTTCTTAGATATCCATCCTTATAACATTTACATATCTAGTAGCCTTCTCTGCTAATTCTTCCACATATCCAGCCCTTAGGTTTACTTTGTAGAACTCTTGAGTGTACTCTCTCACTGTTAACAATCTTTGCCTAAGGTTATTTACTTGTTTATACATAATTAACTGGTAATCTTTGGGCAATAAATTAGCCCTCATCTTTGCTACCATTCTATCCCAGCTTTTTATTAATGGCTTATTCTTCCTCCTTCTTTCTGCTTGCACACTATCCCACCACAAGGATGCATGCCATTTCAACCTCATCACAGCCAATCTGACTCTCTTGTCTTCTTCTACCTCATCGTACTCAAAGTACTTGTCTAGCTCACTGATCCAGCCAATGGGATGCTCCGCGACAAGACTTCCATCATAGGTAGGAAACTCTGGTCTCGGCCTTGAATTCACTCCCATAATAGATCTGAAATATCTTAAATCTGGTGTTTCCTGCATAGGTGCAGCTTATTCTCTTTGCTCTTCATCCTCAGGTTCACTTACATCCCCTGCTTCTAGGTCTCTTCGTCTGTCTATTTCCATGGCTTCCAGATGTGCCCTTAACTCCCTCATTTCCTCTAGAACTTATGTATTCCCTCCTGGTCGACCTCTGTCATGACCTCTCGCTCTTCCAATCCATGTAGCCATCTCCTCACTCTAAGCCTCTGCAATAACAGTTCTCTTTCATTGTGTTACAACTGACCTCACCAAGCCTATTTTCAACCCTTGGTATTTTGGCAATGCTGGTCCTCTATCCAGAACCTCTTGAGCACTCTTCTTGGATCTCTCCAGGTTTCTACGGCTACGTCTCTTTCTCACACGAGCTCCTTCTTGCTCCTTTATAAATTCTACCCACAATCTCAACCATGGAATTTCTCAACAGGAAATCTCTTCCTGCTCTGATACCAAAATTGGTGCAGGTGGGGTCAATCACAACCAACATTTCTAGGATCTGGTGGCTCCTACACTTAGCAGAACTACCAAATTTAGCCCAATGGTCAAATTCTTCTCTAAAATTGCCTCCCCACAATTTCGCCTCTGCAATCATCATTTCGCAACTGAGTCTCCACAATCGGATTGCGGGACACAAGATCTCAAACATCCGACGTTGCATTCGGCAACGACCTTCCCTCAAGCGGGTTGCGGGATACATGATGCGAGATGCCAACTTCCCAAAGTTACTCCCCCGCAACTTCCTCTCTGTAAATTTTCTCCGCAATTATCCTCGCCGTCAGATCTTTGCGGCCTTCCCCCCAATTGTCGATCTACTTTTGGTGCGGATCTGTTAACTTCCTCACAACTTCCATCGCGGGCTTCTTCTGGGTCGTCAAATCTTTATCTACAGACTCAATCATGGCCGTTCATTCTCTGTAAAACTTGTTAATGGCAGAAAATCGGTGGGTTGTGCTGATTGATCATGGAATTGATTAATCCAACCTTCAATCATCCTGATTCTTTAGCCTAACACTCTTATGCATACATCTACACTCTACTTCAACTATTCAAGCAAGAAATTGATGCGTGAATACAGTAGCTTCTCAAAAATACACAAATGTTCAGGAAAATGTCGAAGTCAGCTCTGTAAGATACACAGTTCAACACAGTACATGCATAAAGGCTAACAACCCAATAAACATACAGTTAATCCTTCTATTAAGCAATCAAATGAAAATGCACACAACTTGGATCTCTCTTATTCTAACTCTTCAAAATATTTATAGGTAGGAATTAGACACAAGTCTGTTCCCTCTCTACAAACTTGGAATTCTAAATGTTGAAGAGTAGAACCCCCTCTACAACTCTAAACTATCTATTTATGCTAAACTGCTACTCCTATCCTGAGTGGTCTTGCAACTGAAAACAAACACTACGATGCATGATGAAATCGTCATTGTCTGAAACAAACTACCAGCGGCTTGATCTCCACGCAAGGAGTCATGATATGCAATGATTCCCTACACCGCTAATCAGACTATGACTCAACACAAAATGGTTAAAAAATATGCCACAGCATGTGACTAACTCATCACATTGTTGACATGCCACGATGCTCCTGCATCAGAAGACATAGGATGCTAATACCTTTTTTTTGTTAGGGAAATCTCTTGATGGGTCAGCCATATTTCCTCCCAATGACACAAATCTAGGTGTACCTGAATCGAAAGAGGAATATTTATTGCAAGAAGATCCCCAAAAAGAGATATTTCATCATCCCCACTGAGGATCAGAATATCATACAATTAGTAATAAATTATGAGTTTACCCTTAGTTTACTATGGAGGGCTCGGGTTTTGTTGGATCCAAATTTGGCCCAGGGAATTTGAAATATGGCTAGGAACCTGAAGGTGGAGGACGAAGTAAGAGGAAAATACGATGAGTCATTAAAATCTGAGGTAGGGAGGTAACACTTGTGGTGGGTGCAAACATTGAGGTTGCCCATATTCTCGATCTATCTGGTCAAACCCTAGTCGTTGGGGGGAGGGTCTTATGAATTGGATGGAAAGGAAGTGGGGTGTGACACTCATATACTCTTTGACAACTCACCTTCTTTCCAAGGGTTAACTTGGTTTTGTTTTTATCTTAGAGAAGGGCACAATGGTAGTATTAAATGATACATGGTCTATGGAAGAGTCTTACTTATCTATAAACCATTGACACTGTCACGTACCAATTTTCCAGTGAAAGAAATAAAATAATAGTTCTTGGATTAATTAATAATTGTATGTAAGAAAATGTTAAAAGTAAAACTATTTTATAGTTATTAAATGATACGTGGTCTATGGAAGAGTCTTACTTATCTATAAACCATTGACACTGTCACGTACCAATTTTCCAGTGAAAGAAATAAAATAATAGTTCTTGGATTAATTAATAATTGTATGTAAGAAAATGTTAAAAGTAAAACTATTTTGTAGTTATGTAATTAATGAGGAGTAATGAGAAAGCATTGTTACTTTTTGTTGTGAAACATTTCATTCATTATTTATTGAAAGGAAGGTTATTGTCTTGGGGGAAGGGCTATATTTGGTTGGTGACCTCAGAGATATTGATCCAATATAGTTCTATTTTTATTTGATAAGGCATTGCAGTAGAATATCTTTTGTAGTGATCTTTCCAAGGCCCAATACAATCCATGTATAAGATAAGGTCTTGGTACCTATACTGCTGTTTTCAGAAAATAAAAAAATGAAATTATCTTCAAGTTAAATGTTAAATTGTAGCATAAGTTGTCAATGGTGTAATGATCATAAAATAATTTAAAAAGAATAAAGAAACAATAAACATATGAGTTGTCATTTTAAATGAATAAATAAGTAAAATTTTCTTAAAGTTAAATTTTAAAGTTAAATGTTGAATTGTAGCATATGTTGTGAATGGTGTAATGATATTAAAATAATATGAAAATAAATTAGAGCAAATTTGAGGTCTAAAATGGGCCTCCTAAGCAAAATAATAAAATAAGAATTAAAAAAATAAAATAATATTTATGAATTTTTTAGGGAAAGAGAAAAAACTAATTTTTTCGTATTTTCAACATATCTCCATATCATTTTACTCAAATTTCAAGCGGGAGCACTCATTGCATGCATAATTAAATTCTACATCCAACGAGTACCACACTGCATACTTTTGACATACATTGCTGCCCTAAAAACAAGAAATACCTAAAACATGAGACGATGTTGTTAAATTCATGTCATCATCACGTTTTTTCGGGTATTTATTGTTTTGGGGGTAGTGGGATCCTTCAAAAGTATACAGTGTGAGTATTCGTTGGATGCATAATATAATTTTGCATCCAATGAGTGCTCCCTCTCGAAATTTGAGTAAAATGTGAGGGAGATATGTCGAAAATACGAATTAAAAAGTAGTTTTTTAATGTCAAATATGTCATGTCAACCATTATGGTTGATTCTTTTCATGAAAAGCTATTGGTCTTTGAATTCAATGGATCACTTTCTTAGGAACTATTATGATATTAATTAAATATTACTTACATGATTTAAAAGTTAATGTGAGTAGAATTAAAATTACATATTTAACTCTACATATTGTAATTGAACAAGTTGGTTAAGCTTTTAGTATGGACATTGGAGACAATACATTATCACAAATAAAAGAAATTTTGAATTTTCTAGATATGTAATGAATTAAACATAAATAATAGAAAAATAACCTTTGAGTTAAATTATTGAGGAAACATTGTTGTGGGTTTTGTTGGTTTATACCTATGAACAAGTGTGTGTGCCCCTTCCAACTGAAAGCTCGCCTTCAGCCATGACCCCAGGAGGGGGGGCCAAGGAACCTCCTTCTCCTCCTCCACCCTAGATCCTTTTTGAAAGCTGGTAGCGTCCAACAGCAAGAGAAAATCTAGTGAATCAACTCAGAAATTTGTCAGGAAATTAGACAGTATCCCCGTAGTCGCTTTACCAGAGGAAGAATCTTGTTGCTCGACTCTGAACTTAGCAGAAAGGGGTTTAATAGGACATATCATGGTATTATGGCCCTCTCCCAAGGCCATTAAGTCATGGTTGCACCGAAATTGGAGACCACTAACCACAAAAGGAATCAAAAGTTATCTGGTAGGAAAAGGGTTTGTCGTTTTTTTCTTTGATAGTGTAAAAGATAGACATCTCATATTTAGGAATGGCCCATATTTGATGGGCCCTTAGGGCTTGCATTTGAACAAGTGAACTCCATACTTCGACCCATCACAGGATGTGTCATCGGTTGTACATGTTTGGTTATGCCTCCCTCACCTTCCTCTGCATTGTTGGAACCCGAAGTCCTTAGAATCAATAGGTAATACCTTGGGAAAATACATTGACCAACTGAGCAGAAGGATCAGTACCCCTGCACAATAATATGCGTGGAGGTTGATCTGGAAATTGGCCTCCCAGAAGCCATCAAGTTAATGGTCGTCGACTGGTTGCATATCCAAGAATTGGACTACAAACTACTTCCCTTCAAATGTATATTCTGTCATGGCTATAGCCACCTTGATCAGTATTGTAAAAAGAGGAATGAAGAGGAGCTGAAAAAAACAAAAGGTGAGCAATGGACTCAAGTGCTAAAAATAGCCATGACAAAGAAAAATAACAGGACAAAAGGGAAAGGGGCAAAGCTAGGACCTAGCGCACTCTCTACAAGTTAAAATCAACGTGAAGGAAACACAACCCCAACAAATCTAGAGGCCAATAAAAACCCCTTCGAAATCCTCAATATTCTAGAAGACATCCCAGCTTCACTAGTAGTGGATACTGAATAGAAGAATACTTCACCTGAAGTGGAAAGGAAAAGATAGAAAAAACCCCTTCGCCCCTTGCATCCCCACCAGGAGGCTCCTCCTCCCCCTCCTATGCAGAAATGGCAAGGAATAAACCTACGAAGAACTCAGGTTCTTCAAAAAATGAGATGTTCAAAAGGCCCTTAGAAAGAGCAGGGACAAAATATTGCAAGGAAGCAAGAGTGGAAGAAGTGAAGAGGCAAAAAATTTAAGGAAATCAATCTACAATCGAAATGTCCATAGGAAAAAATACCAGAACTAGGCCCCCAAAGGGTGGTCCTACCCCCTCCATCCCTGGTAAATAATGCGTTTAGTCTCTTGGAATTGTAAGGGCTTGGGATATCCCTCGAAGGCCAAAGCAGTTAAAGACCTTCTGAAAATAGAAACTCTCGAGATTCTCATGCTCCAAGAAACTAAAATTGAAGGGGAAACCCTTCTTGATATCAGCAAGCAGAAATGGAAGAAAAATGCAGGGAATACCATCAATGATAGGGGAACTTCAGGAAGGCTTGCAACCCTTTGGTTGAAAGATAAGTTTCACCTGGAAAGTTCCTTTGAGACCTAGCATTGGATCTTCACCAAACTTCACCATTCATAAATTAATCTCATCTTTGCACTCTTTAATCTATATGTGCATATCCTCTACTCCGAGAAGAAAGAATGTGGGCATTATTTATCTAACTTTCTAGAAAAAAATTCACCTTCAAACATTATAGTAGCAAGAGACTTAAATCTAGTCCTTGATCCTAAGGAAAAAAGAGGTGCCAATAGTGGTAGGAGCCCAATGCAACCCCTTGTAGAGGAGCTAATACAACAGTGGGATTTTCTTGATTTTAAACCATAGAAAGGTTTTACACCTGGACAAACAATAGACTCGGGACAAAGCACATCTCAGCCCGCTTGGATAGATTTTTAGTGCAGAGCACGCTTCTTTTAGAAAAGAAACTAATTTCCTCCAAAATCCTCCCAAAGATTTCCTCGGATCACAAACCCATCCTCCTTCAGCTGGAAGAGGAAGAAAATTTTGGACCCATCCTCTTTAGATTCATCCCTCTCTAGATTGAAAATGGTGGTTTTATGGAGACATTTATGTCCACTTGGTCCTCCCCCATCATAAGGTCATAGCTATGTATGGGAACAGAAAATTAAAGTAACCAAAAGTGAATTGAAGGAATGGATCAAAAATCCCATTAATACACCTTCCAGACACATAAAAGAAACAATACAACAATTATTAGTTCTGCAAATGGAAATGGAGAGCAAGGTCATCAACACTTCATACCTCAAGAAAGAACAAGCTACCCAATACACCTCATTTCGTTCCTTCTGAAAGGAAGAAGAGTATTGGAGACTTAAGTCTCGAATCTTGTGGCTGAAAGTGGGGTACATAAATACTTCTTGTTTTCACCAGTAATTCAGAGCTTTCCTCTCTCGAAACCACATTTCTGAAATAGTCTCAGCAGAAGGAATTGTCTTTAAAGGGTATGAGCAGATTAAAGGGGAAGCAGAACTTCACTTTCAAAATATATTTAGGGATGATGGGATAAGCAGTGAGGAAGTCACCTCTTATTTTCTTTCTCATATCCCCTCCCTCATGAGTAGCAAGGACAACCAAAGCCTCATGAAGCCTTATAAAGAGGAAGAAATCAACGAGGTAATCTGGTCCATGGAGCCAAACAAACCTCTTGGGACCAATGGCTTCTTAATTCACTTTTATAGAATTTGTTGGACAATCATCAAGCCAGATCTACTGAGAATGATTAAATCCTTTCAGCAAAAGGCCAAAGCGGGAGGCAACACACATTCCACCTTTCTCGCTTTAATCCCCAAAGAGGTGAATCTGGGATCCTTTGACCGCTTCACACCTATCTCTACGTGCAATGCTTCATACAAAATCATCACAAAAATCTTGGAAAACGGGATCAAGACGTTTCTTGAGAAACTCATATCTCCCTCTCAGAGTGGTTTTGTCAAAAGGAGGCACATCTTAGACAATGTAATCATGGTCCAGGAAACTTTTCCCTCTAGTCATTAGTGAAAGGAGCAAGGGATGATCATCAAGCTAGACATGGTAAATTCCTTTGATCAGGTAAAACTCTCCTTCTTGTTCAAAGTTGTTCTTGCTTTTGGTTTTAGCTTCGAATTTGTTAATTTGATTAAAGCTTGTATAGAAAATCCTTGGATATATCCATTAGTCAATGGCAGGCCGACTAATTACTTCCAAGCCACAAGGGGACTAAGTCAAGGTTGCCCACTTTCCCCTTTCCTGTATATACTCATGGTTGATTCTCCAAGTAGGAAAATTACTATTGAAAACCATGTTGGAACTTTCCCAGGAATCAGGATGATGAAGGTTCTAGACCCCATCAATCATTCTCTTTCTGTGGATGATTCTTTACTATTGGGAGGAGCCTCCATCAAAATAGCAAAGGTTTAAAAAAAAAATTGCAAAACTTCTACAATATCTCTGGAGCATTGGTAAACAAAAGAAAAAAAAATTGTTTGGTTGGAACATTAATCAACACTCAGTCCATCGAATTTCCCAATTCTTGGGGTTCTCGGGCTCAGTTGCTTGGGAAAAGATCACTTACCTCGACCTTCCTCTCACTCTTGGATCCAACAAGGCCTCCCTCTGGCTTGGAATTCTCAATAAGATAAAGTATAAAATAGTAGTCTGGGGAGGACAGTGGCTTACCAATGCTGGGAAAATAACCCTGATAAAATATGTCATTTCCTCCTATTTAGTTTATTAGGCTTCCTTCCTCTTGGAACCAAAAATGATCAGGGACTTTTTATGGAGAGGAGGTAAAGGCAACAAAATAAAATTCCACTTATTCAATTGGTATATTGGAAAGCGCCCTATGATGGAAGGCAGATTGCAGATAAGGGATCCAGGATCAACCAACCTGGCGTTAGGAGGAAAATTTCTCTAGAAAATATTCTCAAACCTTAAGCATCCTGTCAATCAACTTCTGAGGAAAAAATACATCAATGGTGTCTCTTTAAGGAATCTGTAGGTCAAAAACACTCCTAATGGAAAGATGATCTAGAACCTGTGTCATCAAGGGCTGGGTTTTTTCCATTCTCTGTTATATAGCGTTCCTGGAAATGGGACCAAAATGCTACGATGGGATGATAACATCCCAGTCCATGATCCTCTTGCCTCCTCTGCAGAAATCACAAAGATCCGAACGTGGCTTACCCAACGTGACATCGTAAATCTAGAAGACATTTCATCCTGGGAACCTTCTAGGATTTGACAGGTGTGGGATATTCCTTGTCTCCTCGAGCATCTTTAGGCACAAAAGAACCTCCTCCTTGAGAGGTTGTCGGGAATGGCACCGATTCACCAACAGCTACCTGACAAGTGGGGCTAGGGAAAGTCAGGTATTTACGTTGTTGCTCAAGTATTTGCATCCCCCCAACCTCATGAGGAGCCAATACTTCCTTACTCCTTCTGGAAACAAGTGTGGGACACCTTCGGACTGCCCAAAATAAAAATAAAAATTCACTTGGGTTTTAGCTCACATAAAAGTTCTAATTAGTGAAAATTCGCTAAAGAGAGGGATTACATGCCCTCATTGATTCCCTATGTGATGCATGGCACTTGAAACCTCGGAACACCTATTTGTTGATTGTCCATTTGCACAAGAAGTATGGTCTCTTTCCTTGCTTGGCCTCAACACAAATTTTCCTTCACAAATAACAATAACTACCCTCTTCTCCACCTGGAAGGAAAGGTACCCTCTCACGCTCAAAAGCAATTCTTCATGGACCTGAATTTTGTAAGCCTTACCAAAATACGTTTATTGGAAATTTTGGTTGGTAAGAAATAAGCAGATCTTCAACAATTCCATCCATTCTCCTCTTATAGTGGCAGCAAAGGCAAAGGAACTTCTTCAGGAAGCAGCAGTTAATTATCCTTCCTTCACTGACAAATGCCTACTCCCTGAGGAAAAAAATGGTTGGGAACTTATTTGTTTAGGGACAGAAAGAAGAACCCTACTCGCCCCTTCAACAACCCAGGGTGGCGAATCTAAGACCCGGATGCAGTTTTTCAAGGATGGTGGAGGAATCAAGGTAAAGCTTCAATCTTTTTTTACTGTGCTTCGAAGGGAAATCCTGGGATTATAGGAGTTGGTGGTGTGATCTATCCGTCGGACGGACAAATAAAATACAGCTTCAACTGGGTATTAGGATAGCGAACAAATAACTACACCGAAATTCTCAGGTTGTTAAAATCCTGTCAGATTTCCTGAGAAAATGGCTTCAAAGAAATACAAGTTTTTGGAGATCCTGAAATCTTAATAAAGATCCTAAACTCAGATGATCACTTTAGTGACCCATTGCTCAACAAGCCCTGCAAAGGCTGCGTTATGTTATGCAAGACTTCACCTCCTCCTCCTTCTTCCATGTCCTACGAGGCTCAAATAAAGAAGTAGATGAAAAATCAAACAAGGGTTGTCTATTATCTCAAGGATCATACAACAAGAATGATGACACTCCCTTCTGGATTTTGATTCCGTGGCTTTGGACTTGTCATGTTTTTTTTGTTTTGTAGAAATCAGGTATGATGTAACAGTGTCAAGTGGTCTCTTGAATATATGTAATCTCGATTGATTGGTCATGACACAACCATTACTTTATAAATAAATATAATCGTTTTAGTTATAAAAAAAATTATTGAGGAAACCAATCGGATTAGTAAAACCTTACAGAGATAAGCTTCAAACATGTATATAGAGAACAAAATATGAAGGCGGGTGTTATTTAAGAAGGTGGGGTTTCCATGTAGAAAGGAGAGTGGGTTATCACAAAAAATAGAGAGGATAACCAATGTCAGTTTTGGTAAGGTGATGTTGCAGGTTAGAAATGGAAGTTCATATGATAAATATTTTAAATAAGTGAATCCAATGTCTCTAGGCCTAACTGTATTGCGTTTTGGGCATCACTTTTGTAAGGGATTCAACTTTTTGTATTCAGTGAGCTTGAAATCAAGCGTAAACTGATATATGAACTCTTCAAGTAGCTCAATACTATAGGTTATGCAGAAAGAGTATTATGATGAAACTATATGCTTCGAGGCTCTCCTTAATAAAGTTGTTTAAATATTTATCTATGTTTTAAAGGGATTCCGGGAGAATTTTGCTACAGGTGGTTTGGTAGGTTCTTATGATTGTCAAAATGATGCTTTGTGGCTGCAATTATCTGGAGCCTAGGAAGCTAGTGTAAGCTATAGGATTTAAGCACAGTGAGATATGCTTTAAGTCTGCGTTATGATTCCTTAAGAGGGTTTTTATAGTAGTTTGCTACAGGTGTTGTTTTTTCCCAATGACCAAGAGGTCTGGTTGCTTTATGCATATGAAAGTCAAAATCGGTTGAATATTTTTTGATAATTTTGGCTACAATTATCTAAAGCCTAGGAAGTTGGTTTTGTGAAGATCTCCTTTTGTGATGATATTTTGATGTTTGTACGCTATAGTCTTAATATTAGAGACCTGAAGGTCCGTATGGATTTTGGGATTCTTGGGTGCTCTAGTTGAAGGTTAAGTGTTCTAGAAGATAGTTGACGATATGTTTAATTGCATCTGATGGTTGTCATAATTGTTTTGAGTTTTTTTTCTTGTAAAAAAAAGAAGAAAAATAAAATTAAAAAGCAATTTAAAATTTTAATATAATTTACTATTTAAACTATTTATTATATCATAAAAGCTTAATATATCTCAAAACATAAACTAGTTTTTATATGGAAAATGATAAAGTAAATAATACATAACCAATTCTACACCAAAGTTAAAACCATAAAACTTACAATAACAATATAAAATTAATTATTTGTCATTTTATATTCTCACCATCAACAATGTTAACTCGAAACATAAACAAGAGCTACGAGGTGGCAATGCTCCTTACATTGGCACTTGCTCTATTTGTGAATAGTTATGAGCAATAGCTATTTACGGGAGGTGTCGGGAAATTAATGAAGGTCAAGATGAATGAATTAGTTGAGAAGCAATTTCGCTATTGTCAATTTGATCAAAAAGAAAAAATGTCGATGTTGAGCACACATTTTTATATAAGAAGACCTCATAATTTCACTTCAAGGATACCCAAACCTAAATCCAATTATTATTAATTATAAACCATGTTCTTATGTGCTTGGTATGAAGACTTAATAATCACAATCAATATTAATTATGAACCATGTTTCATGTGGTTGATATAATTATGAACCATGTTTCATTTTATTATCTAACATTGTGTTATATTATAGGTGGTGTTGGCACATAATTTTGTATCAATAGTTACAGGGAGGAGCCTACTTCATCTTGATATGCATGTTGCACATCATGTTGTGTTTTTCTTATTGATGGTAATAAGATTATGTAATTAGAAATTCGTAGAGATGAGGTGGTTGTCATACCATAAACACGGTATAGGGCACCCAGGTGCAGTGATGCAATCCTGCCTCTGTGTTTTGGGGCGCAAAAAAAGGAGTGAGCTAAACTTTAGACGATTTTTACATTTTCTTTGACGATTTTTGTCAGAATACTGCGTTGGGAAAATCTTTGAAATTTCAATTTCTATTGCTAGAATTGCAATTTTGACTGCAGGAATGGATTTAACGACTTCGATTCCTCAGAGGCACCTCGATTATGAAATTCCAACAACACAACAATGTGATTTCAACCATTTCGACCATATTTTCACTGAAAAAAAACCACTAAAATCTTGGTGCAAATCATCTAACATTTAGCTTACTCTACAAAAAAAACTACGTAACCATTTACAACTTTGTACTACACTAATGAAATGCTTGATAAATACAATTATTTTTAAAACTTAAAATGAAAAACTCAAATTTGAAATGTTCAAACTATAAACAAAAGCAAAATTAATATGGATCAATCGGATTAATAGGTTTATTCAATCGTTATTATGTCCCCGCCGGGGACATAACAAAAGCCACTAGATCGAGAAAAGAGGGATAACATGAAGCATATACAAAAATTAAGAAAGCATACAAGTGCTTACGTAGGCACAAGTGGACAGTTCCCGCTCATAAAAAAATAGAGTCGTAAAATACTTTGAGTTAATGATTAATTGTTGTTTCTTTTCTTTGAATTTAACCCTTGAGATAATTTCACAATTTAGATAGGATGCATGTTGCTAGATTTTAAGTTAAAATAAGTTCTCATTTTGCGTACTTTATTCCTTGCAACAATTTATTTTCTTAAGAGTTTGGGCTCTTCGGAAAATTTCCTAATAACATAATTTTGTCCACATATGTATGTGAAATGTGCCATTAGGAGACCGATTAAGGTCTTGGGAAATAGACATGAGGAGATTAACAGTTGGAGAAACTATTCCTAAGATATCAAATGCAGGGAAAGACCATACAGTATAAACACATTTTTTTGAAGAGGAGGCCAAGTAAGTATGTATATTCATTTGATAATCAATCAAAATCATTATGTTACTATGACTCCAGATACACTAAGCAATAGGTGTGTGCCTCTCAAGACACATAGAGAAAATGCACAAACCACTAATACATTCTTACCTATTCATAAACATTAATAATTTAATTACATAGAAGTACTAGCCAAACCACTATTGCATTATGAACTATTCCTAAACATTAATAAAACAAAATTTAAGTTCACACAAGAAAGACATTATATTACTTTAGAGGAAAAAATGATGTACAACAAGTATACCGGATACTAGGGCACCATAACATGAAATCAACCCAATAGCAGTTACTAAAACAAAAATACAAGTCTGCAAAAGAAACCAGTTGGGGAAGAGACAAGTTGCCACCCTTAACATGAGATCCCAAGGCTTAACATAGAACACAAACTAAAACTAGAAAGTAAAGCATAGAATAACTAACATCCTTAACCTAAACATGAAACAAGAAGTACCAGAAAATGAAAGATACATTGAATGACATGTTTCTGGCTTCATGGAATATATCTTATTATATCAACCTCTTACTGTTGCATTCCAAGAACTCCCTCTCAATCAAATCTTCAATCCACTTTTTAATTTCTGTGGAATCTACATTGAATAGCCTTCCAAGTTGTTGAGTAGTTTTTGTGAGTAGTTTTTTATACTATTAAACCTTTTTGGCCTTGATAATGTGCATTATTGATGCTTCAATGTCAAAACATTTGTCCATATAAATATTCTCGGGCGCTTTTTTCTTCTGGCCCAACAGTGGCATTGGAAGTTTTACCCTTACCGTGGTAGTATCTAGATGCTTGAGAAGAATTTTATACTTGACACATGCAAGTGAATATAACATTCCAACAACTTCTTCCTCTGTGAAATTCAACTGACTTGTGGTGTTGGAATAACTCAACATTTTAGAGGCATTGAACAACAATAATATTGTTGTTTGGTAAGTTGTTCCTATTATTTATATCGCTCCTCCATAAAAATTACCAATTATATTACATTGTCAGACCTTGGGTTTCTTTATAATAATATTCTTTAAATACTTCAATACATTTGACCATCTTTGAAGGTAAATTAATATAAGAACACTTTAACATTGGCCAAAATCTAGTTGTCAACATGGTAACAGTAAACTCTATTCCAACATGGATATTCCTATTATAATTAATATATGTTGCAAAATTGTTATGTCTCTCCTCCGAACTTCTACAATCTATAAGTATGCCATCCATCTGTGATGTCAATTCACCTGCACATTTCTGCTTCAACTTTGACAATGTGTTCTCCTCAAAAGTAACCTCTCAAGAAGAAGCATGTATGTGTGAAGAGGGTGCAAGAAAGAATGGTAAATCTTATTCAAGGAAGCATGAATCGTAATTAAGGGGTTGGTTTTGCTCAAACAAAGAGATTGGTGTTTATTGCCAAATTGGTGCTTAGCAGTGGGGATTGGTGTCTCTAATAGGTTGGTGCTTGTGCAGATCCATAAGAGTAGGTTGGTTCCCACAAGGATTTGTATTAGTGAAGGATATGAAATCTATCCAACTCATCTCTTTACAGTTCAAGGAGACCATGCCCATTTTTTGGAAATCTCTTATTCACTGATTTTAGAAGTTGATCTAGGGGTACCAAATACATTACATTGAAGGTAAGCTTAATATTCCATTGGCCCCCATTTATTTATCCTTAGTATCAGTGTAGGATATGGAATCTATCATTTGTGCCTATAGGTAGATATCGAGGTCACACATAGTTGGTCAAGAAGGTTTCTCCACAAACATAGCTCCATTGTTCAACATTTGCATCCTTCATGCAAAGTTGCCATACAAGAACTAGGATCAGCAAACCCTATAGAAAATCTTTGTTTTTTCAACCAATGCTAAAACAATTTCTCTAGGCCTTTTCAACATAATAATTAGGCCTACTTCAATTTAGGAAATCCTTACCAGACACCTAATTGGAATCCAATAACACAACCCTCATAGCCTATACAATCAGGCACGAATCAATGACAACAAAACCAAAACCCATACAATCAAAAACAACAATATTTTTCTCATTAATACCAGCAGTACCCTCCACATTTCTAACAACCAAAACTAAATTCTGGAAATCGGTATGCTTCTTCTTTAAATTGGAGACCTCAACCACAACATACCATCATAATCCCTCCACCACAAAACCAGTAGCCACCAAGGCCACCTCCAATCCCATCTCATACCATTCCAAACCCAAATAATAATCGACCAAACCAGCAAGTTTACAATAGAGAAGTAATGTAGCTCCCATCTTACATCATGGAAATGCTCGACTTAAATGAAGTAAACTTGAGATTTAGGTAAAGTAATACCAAATCCAGTACCACCTACAAACATTGAGCAAGAGTACCCCCAATACCAGCAACCTATAATTGTGGATCTTCCTGAAGAAGAACATAATGAAGATAAATTGGCAACCCCTATTGTTCAAAACCCCCCCTTTCCTTGACAGATTAAAAGAAAAGGTTCAAGTAGAAGTAGAAATGTTATTCTTAAAGAACTAAAACACTTAAGCATACAAATATCCCTTATGCAAGCCGACAAATATGTCCCCATTTGCAACAAAATCATAAAACAAACCTGCATAAAGAGACCTGGGAGAAATAAAAGGGATCCTCCCACCAATTTTTTTATAGGGAAACTTGTGGACCTCATGTTGGAGAGGTAGGTCAACCCTAAGTATCTAGACCCAAGCATCCCTATAGTCAATGTAAGCATCAATAAGATTCCTATACCAAGTATTCTCATTGATTTAGGGGCCACAATCAAGGTAATGACAAAGGATACAATGTTGGCCCTAAATCTCCAATCCTTAATAAGGCCAACAACTATTGTATTGCAGTTGGAAGACACCTCCACTATCCGACCATAAGGAATACTTCAGGACATCATCTTTAACATTGAATTTTGGGGGTACCCTGCATACTTTGTAGTCATAGGGGTCAAAAACAAACTTAGTGGATACCTCCTCATCTTGGGAAGACCATGGTTAACAACAAAATGCCTATATAGATGTCGATCTGGAGACATGACCATAACCAGTGGAAAATCCAAAAAGAAAATCACTATATGCCATCCTTCCAAACTTTCTATGGACACAACAAATCCTATTTTGTTAGATGATTATGATGAAATTTATGATCAAATAGTGCAACCGGTCCTCAATATAAAAACTGCTTTAACGCTTCAAGATGAGGATGACGACACTTGTTTATCTAATTTTATTTAGAATGTTTATCCTGCCAATAATTTTATTCATTTTTGGATTGTTTCACTGGATACAACCAGATCCAGATCCACCTAGGGGATCCGGATAAAACCACATTTACCTGTCTGTGGGGAACATTTACATACAATGTACTACCATTTGGACTTTGTAATTCCCTACAACCTTTCAGGGGCCATCCTTAGTATATTTGTAGATTTTATCAATGATCGCATGGAAGTATATTTGGATGATTTCACACCATATGGACAAGACTTTCAATAGGCGTTAAACAATATGGAAGTTGTTTTAGCATAAATGTATAGAAATGAGTCTCTGTCTAAGTAATGAAGAGTGTAAAATGTTGATGGAAGAAGGCAATACTGGTTACAAGAAACCACTATTAAAAGGAAGGATTACAAGAAACCACTATTAAAAGGAAGGCTTATGCAGTTATGTGCAAAGGTAGCATTGGACTCACCACAACCGAGGATTTGAAGAAAGTGACACATAGCATCGTAGCGCTTAAATATTTAATGGATCACATGGCCATGACTACTACTCCTAACCAAAGGTCTATCAGCTACTTGGCACCCATGGCCTCTTGTGTTAAGCAAAAAAAAAATGAGAACATCATTAAAAGGATTCGAGGAAAATGATTTCTTGTTTACGGTTGATTTTCCATTCTTTGTATCATATCAAAGTGGAGTACATTTGAGGGGAATCGATCATGTGTAGATATCGTAACCTTATCTCCTATTGTTCATTAGGTTTATCTTGATCTATAATTTATAGACATGTTTATCTATTTCCATTTTATTTTATATAACTTATTGTTAACTTGAATTTTTGTTATATTTATGTAATAATCTATAGGCCATCAAGATAGTTGGATGAGTAAGTGTCGTTTTCATATTAATTTTATATTTATATATTATTATATTATATTTTCAAATAGTAATATTAATTATATATAAATAACGTAATACTAATTACTTCGATAGATGTTTTTATTTGAGATTTGGGGTGGACTACGGCCTATGGCTTTTCATCTATGGACTAGGATGAGACAAGTGTACTGTGGAGATTGATTCAATGGCAGTCGTTTAAAATTCAAAATAAACAATTATAAAAAAGGGAATATAAAAAATAACTGGTAGCTAGCTGATGAATGAATAATTGGTAGCAATGCATGGATAACTCATAACTGATAAATGGATAACCAACAGTTCATGGCAGATAACTAGAAGAATATGAGATAAAAATAAAAAGAATATAAAAAATCATTGATAGTTGATAAATGGATAACAGGAAGAATGACTATGATAACATGTAGCTAGACATGGATAAATCATAAGGTGTCATAGTTGAACCCGCTTAACTAGAAGAATATGAGGAATAAAAAAAATTCAAATTTTATTCCATTCCATAACTATCTCTTAACCATTTGATCCCTATTGACGTGATCCACCCACAAACTATGTGGGTGTACTAGTTATACATAAGTGAAATATATTTTATGATTATATTTTTCATTTCATAAAATTTATGATTGATTTAGAATCATTTTTTAAAATTTATAGTTTTATTTAGAATAACTTTTATATTTTTTATAAAATATAATAATTTAATATTTAATTAAAATAATAATACATAAGAAATTTAATTTTTTATAATTATATACTTTATGATTATAAAAAAATCATTGTAAATGTAGTATGTTGTATTTAATGGGTATAATGGTTAAGAACATATGTTTCATCTTAGAGGTCGATTTACAAGGTAGGAGTTGGGTTGAATGTGGTCATTATAAAAAGGTATCTTCATTTGTTGTTGAGGTTTAATGGTTACTTTGTATGACAAACAATAGGCGGGATCATGAAGGAGAGGGTCGTCAGGTAGATAATAAAAAAAAAATGTGTGTTAATGCTTTGTTAAATATTTGAAGGTCTCAAATGTTATGTGTACTATATGTTCATATATAGATTTCATTATATCTTTGTATCCATACATTCAACACTGTATACTTCACATATATCATGTATTAAATCATTGTTGTTCAATTTTATTGTTTATTCATTAATTACAATAAGATGTTTATAATTTTTATATATTGTTATACACTTTTGTAATCATCATGTTTCTCATCTTTACTATTTAAAGGTCAAGAAAATTTCATTCAAAACTGTATATTTTTTTAGTAGATTATAGGGATGTCATACATGATATTTGATAGTAATTGTGTCTTAGAAGAATTTATATGTTGATGTAGAGATGAATGAAACTCTAGATTAAGAAGAGATACATAGAAAGAATGATAAAGATTATTAAAACATGTTGAAATCAATGGCATGCATTATTCCATTTCTTTATCAACTTAGTGTATGCTTTCTTTTAAAAAAATGGAGTTATAACATATTCGATAAAGCCTATATGCATGTGACACACAAAGTTTTTAAGAGAATTTATATTTCATTAAAGTGTTTTTATTTTCTAATTTATAAACAAATTCATAGATGAACGAACTAAATCTTTAATACCATTTTTAAGAGAATTTATTCTCCATTAAAGTATTTTTATTTTCTAATTTATAAACAAATTCATAGATGAACGAACTAACTCTTTAATACCATTTTGGCATGCATTAGTTCCAACAAATGTTGGAATAGCTCTATACCAAACCTTCAAAGACAAAAGATACTACATTTTGAATAACAAACAAAAGAAATTACAAACATCATTAATATTTCCTATGAAGGTGCAAGACACTCATGTTTTCAAAGCTACGCTAAATATTTCAGGCTTCTCCATAGGAGCGTATTTTTGAAACATTATGTACGAAACAATTTCAAAACTATGTTAAAGCTTTTAGGATTGTTTTTAATCTAGTAACAAATTTATGAAAAAATTAGTAAAAAAATAGCACATGATCTTAGATAAGTAATCCTTTGGAATATAAAACAAATTCATCATAAATATATAAAAAAACATATTTCATATTAATGCCCGCTAGGCGTAGAATAGACATTGAATGGGTTTACTATTAAAGCACTATGTGTGTAAGGTCACCGGTTTGAAACTTTGAGGTACTAAGTTACAAAAAAAATATCATATTGATATCTTGAACAAGTTCCATTGCCTATGTTTCATTTTCTCATGGATAAGCAATTTTATAAAATACACATAAATGTAATTGAGGAAAGAGTGACGAAAATGTTGCACCATCAATTACTGTGAATGCAAACATGTAGGCACTTAATCATAGACCATCATTCCATGACTTATCGTTCGCTTCAAATTTTGTTTTTAATTTCAACATAGTGTAGCATAAACACCCATATGGATAATATATCCAATTTATTCATAAACATGAATGTCAGTTTATAAATAAGCCCTAGATGGAATAATGAAATAAAATTCAAGATAACATGCTTTCTTGAAGGCTCCCAAACATGGAGCCAATAGGGTGAGGACCCTTTAGGTGTTCCCACTGAGAATTATTATTGTGGACATAGTGATCCCTCTATCTTCTGGGCTTATGAACCACATGAAAGAAAAAAACATGCTTTCTTGAAAATTTTAATATTGCAAATTACATAATATTCGTTCAACATGGATTAACGATCATATACAACCCCAAAATAATTCCTAATGGAGTAATCCAATGAAATTCAAGATGGCGTACATTATTGAAAATTCTAATAATGAAACTTACAAAGGATATAGTAAACATGGTTGAAATGATGATATGTGATTGATGTTAATGGTTTCTAAACACTAATCCCAACCATGATATTTGGTAGGTATAATAAGTCCATCTTATGACAAATATACAATGTGTCAAATTTACGACCACCATTTTAATCACACGTAAAATAAAACAAGTGGAATTATGTACCTAGTGGTTATAATTTTGTGAAAGGTTCACCTAGACTTTTACAAGGTTTTCTAATATCATGAAAGATTAGCCAATTTTTTTACAAGGTTTTATAATTTCTTCAAAGATTTGCCACAATTTTACAAGATTTTATAATCATGCAAAATATTTGCCTAGTTTTTACTAGATTATATAATTCGTTGAAAGATTTGCCAAATATATATATATATATATACTTACTATATTATTGATAAAATAACCTTCACACTTTCCCATGTATCATGGGGATTCACCCATTTACTATATATATAAACTTAGGCGAGGGTTCTTAAATTTTTCCCTGGTAGTTATCATTAAAAATTTGCCTCCACCAGTCAAATAAAGGGATGTGCGCAACTTCCTAGGCCAAACAGGATACTACACAAGATTCATAATGGTTCAACAAAGAAGCATCCCCAATGTTTGCACTATTGACCAAATATACAGCTTTCAAATTGATCGAGCAATGCATGGAAGCGTTTAAGCAAATGAAATAGAAAAGTACTACCACTCCTATACTCCAAGGCCCGAACTGGAATATACCCTTTCATATTCACTTTGATACTTCTGACGCAACTATTGGTGCAGTTTTAGGAAAGGAGGAGGAAAAAAAACCCCACACCATATAGTACATAAACAAGAACTTAGAAGGATCAGAGCTCAACTATAGGGTGATTGAAAAAAGAATTCATTGTTGTTATCCACTCCATCAACAAATTTTGGCACTACATAACATGGTATCCAGTTTTTGTGCGTACGGACCACTCAATAATAAGGTACCTTATCAAAAAAACTCATACCAATGCTAAGGTTATAAGATGGCTATTTATTTTACAAGAATTTGATTTGACAATTCTAGATAAACCAGGAAAACACAATGTAGTTTCATATTTTCTATCAAGACTAACCCGTGTTTAGGAAAAAGAATTAGTAGAAGATGCTTTCCCATATGAACACCTGTTGCAATATCTGTGGAAATCCCTTGTTTTCTTGACATTGCTAACTACCTAGTTTCTAGTAAATTCCCACAACACTATAATTGCAAATTTCCACAACACTATAATTGTAAATTTCCACAACTACCTAGTTTCAAGGGTTCCTTTCTAAGAAAGGGTCAGATCAAATATTAAGGAGATGCGCAATGGAAGATGAAGTACATTATATACTTCATGCTACCCACAATAAACCATGTGGAGTCCACTATGCATAAAAAAGAACATCCTATAAGATACTCCAAACAAGATACTATTAGCATACACTCCATAAGGACACTCAAGAGTATGCGTCACATTATGATGACTGCCAGAGTATGGGTAAACCCACACAGACAGATGAAATATTTCCTCTCTATCGTCAAGTATCATTAGAGCCATTTGATAAATGGGGATTTGACTATGTGTGACCAATTAATCCACCTTCCAACCAAAAGAAATAGATCATGGTATGTATAGACTACCTCACCAAATGGGAAGAAGTTAAAGATCTTGCTAAAGCTGATGAAAATAATGTAGAAAAAATCTTCATAGAAAAAATATTCACCAAGCTTGTGTTGGTTGTGGATCTAGATCTTCCTAATTCAGAGACATTATTCTAATCGTGTTTGAATCCCAACACCTAATGGGTGGTGTGGGGGGGGGAAGGTTCACCCCCATTATAGTTGTTAGGGGGGTCCATGGAAGGGGGGGGGGGACTATTTTGGGATCCCCCTCTGGCGGGGGTTCAAGGGCAGGGCCTTTGTAGCAAAAATTTAAGAAAAATTCCTTGTAAAATGTTGTAATTTCATAGTCATGACTANTTTCATAGTCATGACTAGGTCAATAATGGGTGATTTACGAGCCCATGGTGTTCCCTTTATAAGGGGAAGGAATTGTAATATGGATGTGTACTCTATTGTAGCATTGTAAAACAATATCTGTGATTGTGAGAGAGAGACCATGAGAGAGTGAAGAGGGAGTGCAACGGGTGTGCTACAGGTTGTATCCCTTCACTTTGTTGGACAGTATAATAATAAAAGGACTGGAAATTTATGTGTGGACGTAGCCCATCTTGGGTGAAACACGTTATATTGGTGTCTCTCTTGTAATGTTTTATATGTTTTAATATTTGCATCTTGTTTATTGTTAATGCTCTGCGATCTTGTTTTCTAATAGTTTGGGGTGCACGGGGAGTTTATCTCCTATCAAGGAACACAGTTCAAATCCAACCTCTTTGAAGAACTATGAATAAGAAATAAGATAAATGTAACATCCCCGATCACCTCAATGGCATTTTAAGGTGACGAGAGACTTCTTGGAACGACCAAACCGAATTTTCCTTTCCCCCGATACCATCTGATATGCTTTTCCTTGAACAAATTGATCACTAGAGAGACCTTAATCTCACTTATTTTGATACTTGATCAACTTTAAATCGATCATGAAAACTTAATTTGACGTAATGACCAAATCTGACATCCCTGATACAATCAAGATGACTTAACCATATTTTTCGGCCTTTTTAGGCCGATCCAACTTTCCACTTTCAACTCTGATCATTTTGATGTCCATGCAGTTGGGGGTTGGAAGTCGAAACATTTGCACAACATATACCACTTTCCTTGTCAACCCCAATGCTCCAATATCGGTCCTTGGAACTTAGAATGATACAACGACATGACTGCAAGTCCACCCCGACGTACTGAATATGCGGCCTCGACATCGACAGTCGAAAGATGGAATGCATAACCGGTCTTCTTAACATGTACCCTCCGACCTCCTGACTCTAATGTTTCCAATGTCCATATAATCAGGGGTCAAAAGTCGACACTATAAACCAGCATCCAACAACTTACTTTTGAATTTCGCATTCCGCATTTTGTATAATCGGGAATCGAAAGTCGACATGAGCCACTTAAACACAACAATCGCTACCGAATTACGTATTTTGACATCGAAACATAACCCTTCAAGTGTCAGGAGTTAGCATGTCGACATGGTGATTGATGGATCCGACTGAATCCGAGACGTCGATCAAAGGTAGAGACTTTCCACCTTTTCCCATGATTGTTTCTCTATGTTTTAGTGATGGAACTCTGCAGAATTCTTGCGATTAGAAGGATGATTCTTTGGTTTAAACAACCATGCGACGATGGAAATCATTCACCTTATTTCCGATTTAAATGCTTATCACTTATTCCTAAGCATAATAAGGCACAAATGTCCATTCATTATGTTCTAGTTCAATGCACAACGACATTAAACCCTAATATCACAGACCCCAACCTTGAATATGCCTTAGACTTAGAAAAACACGGTGAAACATACACAATGAATTGTATAAGGGGATACAAATCCATTCCTGCACAGGTCGACCTGTTTATACAACAAGGGGATCATACTTCCTCTAGCCTCATTGCACCTTCATATAGTTTACATAACTTAGGAAAAAACCATTTAACATATACAACCAAAATACAATTGAGCTACAACACAACAATAAACATAATCTGAGGTATTCATCACATCCTGGCAGCAATTCATTCATTCAATGAAGGCATACAACAATAAACCATATGCAATTATAACCATGTATAGAAATAACCCATCTCAAGTAATGGACAGGAAAATTAATGAACACTTCAAGCTATCTTTCCCTGTAATTCAACCATGAATAACCATTCATTCATCACCCAATCAATTCTAGGCAACACAAAGATAACTCATACACAAGCATTAAACAAAATTCTATTGCATCAACCAAGCTATCATGTCATCAAATTAAGCATAACAATTAAGCATTCATCACATAACCATTATGGAAATTGGCACACATGAATACTTCTATTTTGAAATGTAAATGGTCCAAGCAACTGGCTATGTGGATGCAATGTTCTACCCAACCATAGGTTTTTGCTAGGCCTATGATCTTTCAACAATCAGAGACCACCCTCAAGTTGGGCTCTGTTATCCACTAAGGAGTCTCTCGTGAACACTCACAACGTTGCACACCAACCCTCAAGATAATCCAACGCACATGCAACTATAAACATTATTCACCAGTGAACTCAACCATGAAACTATGTCATCTTGATGGCCTCATCCAGTCTCGACACCTTCTTCTCCTCCACGCATAGTTTGAGTAAGGTTCTTGTCCATGCCTCCTCGGTCCCTTTGGTGTTTCCTTCCCTCAATTACTGCCTTGGGAAGGTATAGAAGGTCTTACCTACTGAAATGGTAGAGATCTTGCCTCCATGTCCTTCCCAATTCACAAGACTACACAACGTCTTGCACACATAGGGTTATGGTGGAATTCACGCAGACTCTCCTCGTCACAGATGAAATGGGTGAGTGAATGAATGGGGATGAGATGAATGGATGCATGAGGATGGGTTTTCTTTCCCCCATGCAATCCTCTGGATCAAATTCCCATGCACAGATTGACTTCCGGGCCAAGTAATAGTGCCCACCTGTCATCATTTCCTGCATGCTCATTAACTTGGTAGCTTCCCATGCCATCACTCTTTCTCATCATGGTTAAATGCTAGTTCAAGGAACTTAATGAAGGTAGTTCATTCCATTTATGGCATAGGGTTTCACATAATGAAATATGGCAGCAAGGCGACATTTGACAGCAGGAAACCACTACTAAAAGGAAGGATTACGCAGTTATGTGCAAGGGAAGCATTAGACTTGCCACAGCCGAGGATTTGAAGAAAGTGTCGCAGAGTATCGTAACGCTTAATTATTTAATGGATCACATGACCATGACTACTACTCCTTACCAAAGTTCTATCAGCTACTTGGCACTCATGGCCTCGTGCGTTGAGCAAAAAAAATGAGAACATCATTAAAAAAATTGAGGAAAACAATTTCTTGTTTATGGTTGATTTTCCATTCTTTGTATCATATCAAAGTGGAGTACAATTGAGGGGAATCGATCGTGTGTAGATATCATAACCTTCTCTCATATTATTCATTAGATTTTTCTTAATCTATATAAAGAAAAAGGGCATCTTGGAAAACATCAAAATAATGATATTTTGAATATCCTCGAGACCTAACAAATTGGAGGTTCCTCGAATTCATTGTGGAGAAAAAATTGGATAAATAACTTCTTCATTACTAAAATGACATGCTTCGCCACAACTTATGGTTAAGTATATGAAAACAACTCTATAAGAATGTTTAATTTCATATTGGGATTTAGAGTGATAAAAATAAATTTAACATTAAACTACAATGTACCCACTTTCTTCGACATTTTTTTTAAATTGGAAATATGCCAACACTTGCTATTTTGAAGATTATATTTTAAACAAGATGATATTTTTTTAATTTCACAATTGCTTTTAAACATGGTTTTATTAATATAGCTAAAGTTTTATTACGCTATTTTTAGTAAAAAATTTACTTATTTTAGCTTTATATCACTATATTTAATTCCATGGATCACATTGTGAAACTTTTTTAATTGTCTATTTAATGAAATGATTTTTTACATAACTATTTTGCTCTGAATTAACTTCATCTTATTACACTTAAAATGTAAAATTTAGTATTGATAATGGAGTTCATGATTTCTTCGTTAAATTTAATTAATTATTTTTATTCATCTTATTACACTTAAAATTACCTTACTGAAATTTAGTATTGATAATGGAGTTCATGATTTCTACGTTAAATTTAATTAAATATTTTTATCCTTAGTTAGTTTTGCGTTCAAGGATAATTTGTTAACATGTTTTTATCCTTAGTTAGTTTTGCGTTCAAGGTTAGAAAGGTTCTTTTATTTTATTTTATATAATTTATAGACATGTTTTTCTATTTTCATTTTATTTTATATTTAACTTATAATATATTATTTTTAGTTTGAAGGTGTGTTATATTTATGTAATAATTTGGAGGCCATCCAGATAGTTTTAATCTACGCAGAGTAATAATCTCTAGGCTCAGTCGAGCAGCAAGTCTTCCATTCAGAGATTATTACCCCAAACCTTGGATGTTAGGATGAGTAAGCATCGTTTTCATATTAATTCTATATTTTATATATTATTTTATTATTATAATATATATTTAAATATATATATAATATTAATTATATATAAATGAATTAATAATTATTGTATATAATTGAACTAATAAAATTTATGGTTTAATTTAGAATAATTTTCATATTTTTTAAAATTTATAATTTAATTTTGAATAACTTTTATATTTTTATAATAATGTATAATGTAATATTTAATTAAAATAATAATATATAACATTTTATTTTTAATTATATACTTAATGATTATAAATAAATTATTATAAATGTAATATATTGTATTTAATGGGTATAATGGTTAAGAATATAAATAAATTATTATAAATGTAATATATTGTATTTAATGGGTATAATGGTTAAGAATATATGTTTCATCTTAGAAGTTGAAGTTGATCTACAAGGGGACGAGTTTGGTTGAATGTGGTCATTATAAAAAGTATCTTGATTCGTTGTTGAGGTTTTATGGTTACTTTGTGTGACAAACAAAGGATCATGAAGGAGAGGGTCGTGGTGTAAGGAAAAAAGATTGGGATTAAATTCCATCCATGTGTTATTTTTCAAATTTCATTGTTATTTCCAAGAAAAATATTGTCAATTTCATTTTTTCTAAAAATTGTTAGAAATTTCAGTATTTCTACAAAATGTGGCCAAACATTTTACAATTGACATAATATTGGTTTTTACACTTCAACAAAAAAATTCCATCATTTTATTGTTAAAACCTTTAAAAGAAAACCAATAGTTAATTGTTTTTCTTGTCTATTAGATATTCCTAACATATGAATTGGATGAAGAATGATTATATTTGAAGGTACATAACAAGCACCAAATAGTGTAGTGTATGTTCACACATAATTTCATAATTTCTTTTAAATGTTTGTATATATACATTTCACATCGTGTATATATAATATAATTTGTATATTAATGCTTTGTTAAATGTTTAAAGGTCTCAAATGTTAGGTGTACTATATGTTCATATATGAATTTGATTATATATTTGTATATATACATTTAACACTATGTATACTTTACATATAGCATGTATTAAAGCATTGTTGTTCAATTTTATTGCTTGTTCATTCATTACAATAAGATGTTTATAATTTTATATATTGTCACACAATCATCATGCTTCTCATCTTTACCATTTAAAAGTCATGAAAATTTCATTTAAAGTTGTATATGGTTTTTTAAGTAGATCGTAGGGATGTCATACATGGTATTCGATAGTAATTGTATGCTAGAAGAATTTATATGTTGATGCAGAGGTGAATGAAACTCTAGATCAGGGAGAGATACATAGAAAGAATGATCAATATTATTAGAACATGTTGAAATCAAGGGCATGCATTATTCCATCTCTTTATCAACTTAGTGCATGCTTTCTTCACAAAAAAGGGCGGAGTTATAGCATACTCGGTATAGCCTATATGCATGTGGCACACAAGGTTTTTAAGATAATTTAAATTTCATTGAAGTGTTTTCATTTTCTAATTTATAAACAAATTCATAGATGAACAAACTAACTCTTTAATACCATTTTGGCATGCATTAGTTCAAGCAAATGTCGAAATAGCTCTGTACCAAACCTCAAAGACAAAAGTTACTACATTTTGAATAATAAACAAAAGAAATTACAGTAGAAGAGTCTTGGAAATGTGCACATTTACAAACCTTTGGTGACTCAATGATAGTCATAAATTGGATAAACAAAATACAATTTTGCCACAATGTATTTTTAAATACTGTTCTAACATATACTCAATGGATTTTGGATGATTTTGACTCATTCTCCTATCGACATGTCTAGAGGGAGTGGAATACAACAACAGATCAACTCTCAAAATCAGGTCTAAATCTTGCAGTGGGCCAATGGAAGATCACAAAGCATGAAAACGACATATATCACGATTTTTATCACAGGCCATTCATAGATGGTTTGGAACAGATCTAAACAGAAAAGAACAAATATGATCAGATTGAACATAAACTTTGTCTCTTTGCTTTTTTGAACCATACTGTTACAGGACATACAAATGTGATTTTTATCTGAAGGCACAAAATTATCTTTTGTTGTTTTCTGCAATTGACTCAAGGCTATCTAATGAGAGAAGACAAAAACTTTTTTGGAAAATAGTTGAAAAAACTTATTTTTTCCCTTCTTGACATAATAGCCAGCAAGCCATATACAGGAAAGGGCTAGAAGGATCCCTTTTGCATTATGTGATTTTATTACTTATGAATTAAATTACGCTTTTTCCACTGGAGAAAAAATAAACAAAATAAATTACAAACATCATTGATACTTCCTATGAAGTTGCAAGATACTCATGTTTTCAAAGATATGCTAAATCTTGCAGGCTTCTCCATAGGAGCGTATTTTTGAAACATTATTTAGGAAACAATTTCAAAGCCATGTTAAAGCTTTTTAGGATTGTTTTTATTCTAGTCACAAATATATGAAAAAAATAGTAAAAAAAGAAGGCACATGGTCCTAGATAAGTAATCCTTTGGAATATAAAATAAATTCATCGTAAATATAAAAAGAATATTTCATATTAATGCCCATGGGGCGTACAATAGACGGTGAATGGGATTACTATTAAGTCACTATGTGTGTAAGGTCACCGGTTTGAAACTCTGAGGTACTAAGTTACAAACAAATATCATATTGATATCTTGAACAAGTTTCATTGCCTCCGTTTCATTTTCTCATGGACAACCAACTTTATAAAATACACATAGATGTAATTGCGAAAAGAATGATGGAAATGTTGCACCATCAATACTATGAGTGTGAACATGTAGTCACTGAATTATAGACCATCATTCCATTACTTATCGTTTGCTTCAAATTTTGTTTTAATTTATACATATTGTAGTTCACGCACATGGATAATATATCCAATTTATTCTTGAACATGAATGTCAATTCATAAATAAGTCCTAGATGGAATAATCCAATAAAATTTAAGATAACATGCTTTCTTGAAATCTCCCAAACCTAGAACCAATAGGGTGAAGCCCCTTCATATGCCCCCCTGTGAATTATTACTGTGGATATAGTGATCCCTCTATCTTCCAGGTTTATGAACCACATGAAGAAAAAAAACATGCTTTCTTGAAAATTTTAATATTGAAAATTACATAATATTCGTTCAACATGGATTAATGATCATATACAACCCCAAAATAATGCCTAATGGAGTAATCCTATGAAAGTCAAGATGGCATACTTTATTGAAAATTCTAATAATGAAACTTATAAAGGATCTACTAAACATGGGTTAAATGATGATATGTGATTGATGTCAATGGTTTCTAAACACTAATCCCATCCATGCTACTTGGTAGCTATAATAAGGCCATTTTATGACAAATATACAATATGTGTCAAATTTACCACCACCATTTTAAACACATGTAAAATAAAACAAATGGAATTATGTACTTGTTGATTATAATTTTGTGAAAGATTCACCTAAAGTTTCACAAGGTTTTCTAATTTCATGAAAGATTCACCAAAATTTTATAATTTCTTGAAAGTTTCTACAAGATTTTATAATTATGTGAAAGATAAGCCCAGTTTTTACAAGATTATATAATTCATTGAAAGATTCGCCAAAAAAAATATATATGCATACTATATTATTGATAAAATAACCTTCACACTTTCCCATGTATCATGGGGATTCGCCCATTTATAATACATAGAAATTAAAGGGGTGTTCTTAAATATTTCCCTGGTGGATATCATTAAAAATTTGCCTCCACCATTCAAACAAAGGGATGTACGCAACTTCCTAGGCCAAATAGGCTACTACAGAAGATTCATAGAAGGGTTCAACAAAGTAAATCCCCCATGTTTGCACTATTGAAACGACGAGAAACTTCTTGGAACGATCAAATTGAATTTTACTTTCCCTCGATACCATCTGATACGCTTTTCCTTGACCAAATTTATCATTAGAGAGACCTTAATCTCACTTAATTGGATACTTAATAAAATTTAAATCGATCCCAGCTGCTTAATTTGGCCTAATGACCAAACTCAACAACCTTGATAAAATCCTAGTGGCTTAACCATATTTTTCAACCTTTTTAGGCCGATATAACTTTTCACTTATGACTTTGATCGTTCCAACATCCGTACAGTCGAGGGTTGGAAGTTAAAACATATGCACAACATTTACCACTTTCCTTGTTAACTCCGACGCTCTGATATCGGGACTCAGAACTCAGAATGATTTAATGACATTACCACAAGTCCACCTCAACTTACCAACTCTGTGGCCTCGACAATGGCAATTGGAAGTCAGAGTGCATAATGGGTCTTCCGAACATGCACCCTTCGACCTCCTGACTCCAACATTTTTGAAGTCCGTATAGTGTGGGGTTGGAAGTCGACACTGTAAACCAACATCCAACAACTTACTTCCAACTTTCACATTCCGCATTTTGTACAATCGGGAATCAGAAGTTGACACAAGCCACTGAAACACAACAATTGTTGCCAACTTTTTCACTATGACATCGACACATAACCCTTCTGGTGTCGGGAGTCAGAAGTTGGCATGTCGACATGGCGATCGATGTTTTCAATTGAATCTGATGTGACGATCAACAATTGAGATTTCCCCAATCTTCACATGCCAACACTTAGTCAATTTTTCCACCTTTTCCCATGACATTTTCTCTACGATTCAGCCATGGAACTCTAAAAATTTCTTGTAATTGGAAAAATGATTTTTTGGTTTAAACAACCATATTGTGGCAGATCATTGATTATTAAGTATAATAAGGCACAAATGTCCATTCATTACTCCAGTTCAATGCACAAGGACATTAAACCCCAATAACATAGACCCCAACCTTGAATATGCCTCAAAATTAGACAAACACGGTGAAACATACATAATGAATTGTATAAGGGGATACAAATCCATTCCTGCATAGGTCAGCATGTTTATACAACAAGGGGCTCATACTTCCTTTAACCTCATTGCACCTTCACTTTGTGAACGATGTACCGAAATAACCCATCTCAAGCAATGGATAGGAAACTTAATGAACACTTCAAGCTATCATTCCCTGTAGTTCAACCATGAATAACCATTCATTAATCACCCAATCAATTCTAGGCATTCGTACACAAAGATGACTCATACACAAGCATTAAAAAACATTATATTGCATCAACCAAGCTATCATGTCGTCAAATTCAAAATAACAATTAAACATTCATCACATAACCATTATGGACATTGGCACACATGAATACTTATCTTTTGAACTATAAACGGTCCAAGCAACTAGCTATGTGGGTGCAATGTTCCACCCAACCATAGGTCTATGATCGGCCTATATTCTTTCATCACTCAGAGACCACCCTCAATCTAGGCTATGTTATCCTCTAAGGCATCTCCCCGGCACACTTACAGTGTTGCACACCAACCCTCAATGAACTTAGCCATGAAACTATGGCATCTCGATGGCCTCATCCAGTGTCGACACCTTCTTCTCCTCCACACATAGTTTGAGTAAGGTTCCCTTCTCTGCCTCCTCAGTCCCTTAGGTGTTTCCTTCCCTTAACTATTGTGTTCGGTAGGTATAGAAGGTCCAGACTACTGAACTAGTAGAGATATTTCCTCCACCGCCTTCCCAATTCACAGGAATATACAACATCTTGAACACACAGGGTTATGGTGGAATTCACGCAGGCTCTCCTCCTCCTGGCTTCAATGGGTGAGTGAATGAATGGGGATGAGGTGAATGAATGCATGATGTTTTCTTTCACCCATGTAATACTATGAATCTAATTCCCATTCACAGGTTGACTTATGGGCCAAGTAACAACGCCCACCTTTTGTCCTTTCCTGCACACTCATTATCTTGGTAGCTTCCCATGCAGTCACCCTTTCCCATCATGGTTAAATTTTAGTTCAGGGAACTTAATGAATCTAGGTCATGCCACTTAGGGCATACGATTTCACACAATGAAACATGGCAGTAAGGTGACATTTGAAATCAAAAGGATCAAGGGATTAACCCCCTCACATCGCCCCTAGTGGGTAACATAGCCCTTGTCATTTTTGTTTCGCCCATAGCCAACCTTGAACATTTTTATTTTCATTATGAGTACTTCCATGATTTTACATCTTCCATGGCTTACTAGCACATGGTATATGCAACCTATATTACTTTTCTTCCCGAACATTGCATTCACTAACAAGGCCTCATCTTTTAGCTCCACATTAGGAAACGATGCTAATACATTTAAATCATTTACATGATTTCATCCAATACACTACAGGGGTTTACTAGGGGTATTATAATCCCCTCCCCCTTAAAATAACAGCATCCTCAGTGTTCCAACACTTAGGGATATTTACAAATATTAGAGGAAATTTCAACTCAAAATGGGCCTTTTAACTTTAACTCAAATTCCATGTCATCATGTGTTAGCGAATGAAATTGATTTAAATTTGAAATATCGTATAGGTCTTAAACATTTTTTTAATATAAATTTGGGGATAGGTATCATAAAAAAAACTACTTTTTTTGTTTGTATTTTCGACATATTTCCCTGTGTTTTTACTCAAATTTTGTTTGGGAGAGCTCGTTGGATGCGGAATCAGATTACACATCCAATGAGTACCCACTCGGCATACTTTTGACGGACCCCGCTACCCCAAAAACAAGAAATACCTGAAAAAAATGTGATTGATCACATTTTTTTCAAGTATTTCTTGTTTTTGGGGTNTCAAAAGTATGCCGAGTGGGTACTCATTGGATCATCACATTTTTTCAGGTATTTTTTGTTTTTGGGGTAGCGGGGTCCATCAAAAGTATGCCGAGTGGGTACTCGTTGGATGCGGAACGAGTGGGTACTCGTTGGATGCGGAATTTGATTCCGCATCTAACGAGCTCTCCCGATTGAAATTTGAGTAAAAATACGGGGAGATATGTCGAAAATACAAACATAAAAGTAGTTTTTTTCTTTTCTTCCTCCAAAATTAATAAATATTATTTTATTATTTTAACT
Source organism: Pseudotsuga menziesii (assembly GCA_001517045.1). NCBI lineage: Eukaryota > Viridiplantae > Streptophyta > Pinopsida > Pinales > Pinaceae > Pseudotsuga > Pseudotsuga menziesii. Next base: position 516,469 of record LPNX010632479.1, read on the forward strand.
ACTATTTTATTAATTTTTTTAAGGAGGCCCATTTTGAGTTGAAATTTCCTCTAATGTTTACACATATCAAAATTCACAAAAATGTGGCAGGTATGTCTAGCATTGCATCCCTTTAATTTGTATTTCCATGACCAAGCCCTTTGGCCTCTACATGTTGCTCCAGCTGGCTTTGACCTTCCATATCCACATGAGGATTGTTTAATGCAGCAAACCCTTCCATTTATTTATTTTATCTACAGATATGGAAAATTTATGTAATATCCCCAAATCAGAACTCAAGACATATCAACTCTAACACAAGGAACCAATCAGAAAAACTCAAAACTAGGAGTTAGAAATGAAATGGGATTAACTAGTTTTTCTCAAAATAGTGTTGGATTCTTCTCAAGGTCATTAAGACTTGGGGATGTATGTGAAAATTGGTCATTAAAGGTCTGAAAAATATATCATAGGTTCATTATATCAGCATTAATTTATAAATTAACAAGGAAGTTGCACAACTCAAGTTTCCTTTGCATAAAGCATTGGGACCTTTTATGTTTCGAACATAAGCAACGCTGAAGTCTACTTCAAGGATCTTGGGAACCACAAAACATGAAAAATAGAACCATTATATTGGAATAGTTATAAATAATATGTTTAGTTAAATTTTAGCACAGTTTGGGAGCCAAATTTTAGCTAGGTTCACTCCAGGACAACTCGGCTAGTCTTGGTTCAAGACTTTCCAAATGACCTCAAAGGCTATAGAATTTGGAATATGGAGCATGTATGATGTTCATTAGGGTATAAAATAACTCTAGGAATATAAATTATTCAAATTCAATGATTATAAGTTCAATTACTGAATGATTATTGAATACTAGTCAAATTCTATGCAATTCTAGGAAGGGTCTTGGAGACAACTGTTGAGATGCAAAATTATTTATTGAAATAATTTCAGAAATGATACAAATGATTCATAAATAGACATTAAATTCATATGGGATGCCATAAATTCTTCATCATTACATCTAGGCCCGACTGCTTCACAGAATGATAGAGAATATAGAGAAACAAGAGAATTGGAAGATTCGAACGGTGGCTTGATCTTTCTCCTTCTTATATTTCAAAATTGCTTGATGAATATTCAAAACCTATAATATGACTCGATTACAATGGACGAATTCCATCATCCTCTCAATAGAAGGGACACATATCCCAGCTTGGACTAGGGACACATCCCCTAAGTCAAAGAAGCAAAAATGTTCTTAATGCAAGTCTAAAACATGTAAAAGTGGTGTGATCCTCCTATTTTATAGAGTGAATGAATTGATGATCAATTCACATAGTGTATTTATCCCTCATGAGGAATATTAGGACTTGCTTACTTTCTAAGCTTTTCTTTTTTTGCTTTTTGCCTTTACTGCTTTGTCCTGCTTTATTGCTTTATCGTGTTTTTATTTCTTCTTTATTCTGCTTTTATGATTTTGGTCTACTTTATCCTGATTTTATGCTTTATCCTAATTTCTTGCTTTATATTGCTTTTCTGCTTTCCTGCTTTATGACAGGTTTTCTCTGCTTTATCTTGTTTCCCTCTTTTTTCTGCTTTCCAACTTTAAATGTTTTCCCCCTTCTTACTTATTTTGCAAACTTCCTTTTGGTCAAACCTTATCTCATAATGCACCCTCATGTCCCATTATATTCATTATTTTATTTAGATAAAAACGTATCCATGAAAAATAAATTATCTAAGGTGAATTTTCAAACATTCGGAAATAATAATTGCTACTACTAATTAATTGCCTTGTTTCAAAATCTAACCTCAGGCATATGTATTTTTATTCTAAAACCATAGGGACTAAATGTCTAATAGGATGATCCATATGTCACAAAAATGGAGACATGACATTCCTCCCCTCCCAAATCTTTCTTGTCCTCAAGCAAGGAAAAAAAATATGAATGTTGAAACATTTGGACACTTTTCCATAACTGTTGCAAGTTGTTACATACACCATTTGAACTTAATCTCCTTGAAAGATGACTCCTTTATAAATATTTCATTTTTCATCATTCACTATCAACTCATGAATGACCTTGCTTTCAAAATAATCCATGTCTAATTGTGTTGCAAGGTTTGGATTGAACTTGTACAAACCATGCAGAATGGCCAACCTCTTCTTGAAACACTTAGGATGGGAATAATCATGCATTGGTAAACTTTCGTTCCTATGAATAATAATATTGTGTTGTACATAAGGGATCCTTCAATGATATTTCCTCAAACAAAGCTATCATTCACCAAAAGATTAGTGAAAATCATCAACGAAGGATTTGGACAATTGTGCTTTACCCATTTCAGCGCCCGAGGTGGTAGAGAGTGTAGAAGATAAATATTATCCATTTTATATTGTTGGCACAGGGTGCAAATATTTTCATAATGCAATCCCTCGTCATTGAGGAATTTCCCTATATCTCTAATCACAATTGTTGGAGTGAAACTAGGTGTGGAAAACAATGAACAAATTCCCATTACTTTCTTCATTCCTTCAGAAACTCTCTCAGAGTCCTCATCCCCACTAGGAAATTCTTTAATTCCTTGGGAATCCATGTATGTTATTAATTGAAATGAATCTCTACATGGTGTATCATCCATACCATGCTCAATTATAGGACCAAAATGTAATATCTCTAACCTTCCAATTTCATGTCCAATAAATTGATATGCATTGATTGTTCTGCCCAAATTCATGGCATAGCTTTCAAACCAAAGGTGCACTTATTTCAACATCCTACCATGAACCAAAATGTAATCAAACTTGAGAATCAACACAATCTTACCAAATTACTTGATGTATTATATGCTTATGTAATAATGTGAAGCCATATGTATGCTAGCCAAGACAATTCTCATGCATAAAAATCCAGAATGGTCACAATGGCAACAAGGAAATGTTTCTTGCAAAACCTTTTCTTTCAGTGGAATCAAATGGTTTTGGATGAAGTGGAGTTCAATTTAGGGAGAAGAATTAACCTTATGTATCTCTTTCCTCTTGAGAGGTGTCTCTATCCCACATGCTTCTACATGAATCCTCTAGATGAAATAGTTGAGACCAAAGATGATATTAGGGTCCCAAATGAATCTCATATTGAGGAAGTGTCTCCTACTTCCTCCTCTACACTACTTAGTGTCTCCACCAAAATACTCATTAAAAATCAAACCCACCAAGCAAGATAGTATTGAGTTCTTCCACCATATGATTTTCCATGTAGGAAATCAAACCATTGCTCCTCTTGGGTGAACTTCTAGAAATGAAGGCTAGCTCACCCTCTTGTATCCCATTGAATATGTTGCATTCTCCCAAACTCGCATACCTTCAAGAATACTCTTTTACTCCATGGAATGTCAAGATCCCATGGTTTATGCATCCTTTTGCTTGGCATCTTGGTCATATGGAACAACTTGGCATCCCAAAGGATGCCGGGGTCCCATAACCATGTTTGAATCCCATCATTTCCAATGCTTCTGAAAACTCCTTCCATTCAATTTCACACCCAATTCACGTGTGTATGTGTATTGGAGGTATTTAATGGATGCAAAATATATATTTTATGTTTCTCACATGTCAGGGAAATGTCAATTATAACAAAAAATTAATTGCAACAACAAATGTAACATTTACCTCCCAAAGTCTTCATTTAAATGATGCCTCTATCCACCCAATCAATGGATGAATAAGCATCCAAGTGGAACAAATGTGGCTACCTATTCCAAAATCATTTCTTGCTCCCATAAGAGTAGCTCCCAATCTTCTTAGTGCACATATAGCACTCAGATAAGTATATTCATGACTATTTTCTTCCAAAGAACATCCATCTTGGATTTTTCTTCCAACTCACAAGATTTCCCAATGAATGAAGTGTCAAAGAATCTCCTACCAAGGTGAGAAGGATTACCCAAGGCAAGATACTCTTTACAATGGTGAGGCGAGTTTTCACTTGCTGCTATATTTCTTGCTAAATCATCTTTTGATCTAGTCATTGACGGTTCATCCCTATGGTATTCATTGTACATGTGGTCACAAAATTAACCATCCTTGTCCCTTGGTATTCCTCCATCTATGTAGATGATTTCTTCTTCCTCATATGGTCAAAATCTTCGTCGCCTATTAGTATGAACCTCATAACTGCCAACTCGAAGATGTGATATGTGACATTTATTCAACTGGAGGATTAATTTACATAGGAGTAGAGGAAATTTCTTTGATACCACTGTAATATCATTGAATCGGAATTCAAAATATGAACTCTAACACAAGGAACCAATTAGAAAAACTCAAAACTAGGTGCTAGAAATGAACTGAGATTGACTAGTTTTGCTCAAAACAATGTTGGTTTATTCTCAAGCTCATTAAGACTCAGGGATGGATCTTAAAAGTGGTCATGAAAGGTCTGAAAAATATATTATATTTTCATTTATCATCATTCATTCATAAATTAGCAAGGAAGTTGCACAATCTCATGTTTCCTTTGCACAAAGCACTGAGACCTTTTATGTTTCGAACATCAACGAGGTTGGAGTTTACTCCAAGGCTCATGTGAACCCCAAAATATGAAAAATAGAACCTTGATATTTTCATAGGTCAAATACACATGTTTAGGGAATTTTTATCACAGTTTGGGAGCCAAATTTTAGCTAGGTTCACTCTGGGACAACTCAGCTAGGCTTCATTCAGGACTTTCCAAATGACCTCAAAGGATATGAAATTTGCAGTCAGAGACATTTATCATGTTAATTAGGGTTTCAGATAACTACAGGAACATAAATAATTCGAATTCAATGAGTATAAGTTCATTTACTGAATGATTATTGAAAATTAGTAAAATTCTATGCAATTCTAGAAGGGTCTTAGAGACAACTATAGAGATGCAAACTTATTTATTGAAATAATTTCAGAACTGATACAAATGGTTCAGAATCAGACATTAAATTCATATGGGATTCCATAAATCTTCATCATTACATCTGGGCTTTACTGCTTCACAGAATGATAGAGAATAGAGAGAAAGACGATAATAGGAAGATTTGAACTATGGCTTGATCTTTCTTCTTCTTAGATTTTGAAATTACTTGGTGACTCTTCAAAACCTGAAATAAAAATCAATGAAAATGTATGAATGCCATCATCCTCTCAACAACAGGGGAACATATCCCATCTTGGACTAGGTGGCCATCTCCCAAGTCAAAGAAGTAAAAATGTTCTCAATGCAACAAACTTCCCAAAAGATGGGAAAGTGGTGCACTCCTCTCATTTGATAGAGTGAATGACTTGTTGAGAAATTCACATATCCTAGTGTGCCCTCATGAATAATATTAGGACTTGCTTTCTTTACAAGATTTAATTTTTTTGATATCTGCCTTTACTGCTTTGTCCTACTTTATTTCTTTATCCTGCTTTTCTTCCTGATTTATTCTGCTTTTTGCTTTTGGCTTGCTTTATCATGCATTTATGATTTATCCTCATTTTATGCTTTCACCCTGCTTTGTACTACTTTTCTACTTTCTTGCTTTATCCTAGCTTTTCTATGCTTTATCATGTTTCCCTATTTTTTCTACTTTCCAGCTTTAGATGTTTTCTCCTTTCGTCCTTCTTTTGCAAACTTCCTTATGGTCAAACCTTGTTTCCTAATTCACCCTTATGACACATGATCTTCATTATTTTATTGAGATAAAAAATTATTCATCAAAAATAAATTATCTAAGGTGCATTTTCAAACATTAGGAAATAATAATTGCTACTACTAATTAATTGACTTGTTTCAAAATCTATCCCCAAGCATATGATTTTTTCTTCTAAAACCATAGGGACTGAATGGCTAATAGGATGATCCATATGTCACCAAAATGGGGACATGACACTTTATGTATGCCTTCACTCTGGTTTTTCCTTGTTATACAGTCACGAAGGAAATGATTTCCTTCACATCCCCACCATTTTAGTGGTTGCTTTTGCTTTCCATGCTCAATTTCCTTTGAGTCTTCCGGTCTTGGGCATTTCTTGATGGACTAGTTGGATGAATGCCTCTTCATATATTCGTTGTCCTTTCCGCTACCGATATCTTCCAATGTACCTTTTACCTCATTTTGAAGAAGCATAGAGTCCTGCAACACTTATTGGTTCATCTCATTCTGCTACTTTTGTAGCTTAAGCATTTCTCCAATAATTTCTTGGGTCTTGGCAATTGTTTGAAGCAATTTTTCACCCAAATCGAATATTTTTTGGTATATTTCCATTGTCAATGTGTACATGTACACACACTTTGCTTGCCTACATCACTTGCCTTGTAACAACTGTAGCCAATTTTCTCAATGTTTACTTGTGAATTTCATCATTATGAATCTTGTTAGGCCAAGCATAACACAAGGATTCAAACAGTCAATTACTTGCACAATTGAATTGGAAGGTTCATGCTTTATCTAAAACACTTTCACACGTTTCATGATTTCCCAACATACAGATGAACCCATTCATCTTCATCCTTTCACAGGAATTTAACTGATTCAACATTCACAATTTACTTAAATAAAAATAAACACAATCAACTTTCAGTTGTAACATGCATTCAATCACTTTCTATTTCTAGAATGCGACAATAAAATGGAAAGAGAAGATTAAGAGGTTTCCCCCTCTTATTTTTGTTCTAATCTGAAGCCCCACAACTATGGTTCCATGCTCCTTGGCCTCTTTCACTTCAAGTGTGAATTTTTGACTCGCCCATTCCCCGATTTGGGGATGACATTTAATGTCTAAGGTATTTCCAAGGCTTCAAAACCAAGGAACCTCCCATGGTATGCCTATAACACCTTAATTGCTAGGACCATGCCAAGTCCACTAGCACCATTTTCCATTATTTCTCATGCTGAGCTATCCAGGATAGTCACATGTCCAAATGCATACTTAGGATTCCTTCAAGGTTCTTGCTTCCAACATTACCCAAGTTTTAGTAAGGAAACAATAGTGTATCAACTTGACTATCATAAGACTTATCCTCTTTAGGATGGGAATATACACATGAAATTTTACATTAATGAAAATAATCAAATACATGATAATCAAATACTTATATGTATGGGTGTTTTCATGTTGTCCCATAGGTGTCCCACTTTACTTTACAAGGATTGGGTCACTTGTGGAATATAATAATGAATGTTTTCCTAGCACTCAAACTGCGCCACAACATTCAATGCCCAACTAGCGCTATGAATAGGTTTACTAGGCATTTATGGTGATAAACTAGTCCCATACCTAGTTTACCCTCTCCATTTCCAAGCCAACACTTATGTATGGGTGAACGGGACAATGGAAGGAAATTGCAACATAACCATTGACATACTATGTAATAAGGGCAATTCTTAGCTTGACTTCCCTTCCCTGGGAACCAGTGTTTTCCCTTGGTCCAAGCCACACCCATTATTTCACTTGTGCTATCGGCTTTGTCATCTAGCGCATGCCTCAACGACATAATCCATCTTCTCACGGAACCAATTCTCAAACATGGGATCATTTTCAACAACTCTACTCTCTTCTTCATTTCTCTTCTTAAATTGTCCAACGCCACTTTGCTTGTTCATTACGTGACACAACAAGGGCTAGTACAACTCATCAGCATGGTTGGTATCAAATTATAAGCATATTTTTATAAAAAATCACTCTTCGATATTTAAACACCAAGCATCCAATTCCTTAGGGTGTAATCAACGTTGACAACCATAACGCAACACAACACTAGAAAGGCGTGCACTCCTTTTCTTTTCCCGTTCACATGGAATGCGGATCCCTTCTCTAATTTAACCATCCATATGGATCCCTTCACTAACATAGCAATACCTCAAGTTTGTTACCCCAATTCCCTTTCATGTTTCAACTCCAGCGGTCAACACATGCCCCTGTAGCATAATTCTATCATCTCACCCTCATTATTTATCAACACATAGCTCACATAAGACCTTATCGAAATTTACAATGGCATTTCACCCTGAAACCCATTTCAAGCACATGGTTCTTTCCATGGATTTTGGATCATGTAGGCCATAGCACACGACTTCTTGCAATGCACCTTCCTGACACGATTCCAAATATTCCAAATTGTCAATAACATAGTTATTAAATCCAATTATGAACGTGCTTCTATTATTTAAAAAATCAAACTTTCGGCCATGAGCTTCTCGCTCATATTGCTTGGCTCTGGAAAATGGAAACACACTATCCCTCATGGCTTGCACCAACCGCTATACACTAGGACGTTCAACTGCCATACATCCTCTTTTTCAGGATTCATATTAGCCAAGCCATTATTAATAAAATATTCAATTTTGAATTTTAAATATGTTCCCTACTAGAACCAAATTGCACAAACAAGAATTTATAAACTTAACCCGGTGCACGGTAGCTCTTCAACCTTCATCACAAGCTTGCACATGTTTCCATATCCATCCAATGTTCCCCACAATATAGTCATGCCCTTTTGTGCAACTCTGCCCTCTCAACAAAGTAGCTGGTAGCCATCCCACATGACTACATTCTTCAAGATATTCCTTTTCATTGCACTCATAGCATCTCATGGAATGATCATAGGATTTCCTCTAATTCTATCATTCCATCTATCAACAAATTGCAATGAATTATTAGGGTACATCCATGCATTCACACAATGCAGCCACATTCACATCCTTGCATTCACACAATGCAGCCACATTCACATCCATGCATTCACACAATGCAGCCACATTCACATCCCTGCACTTCCATAATGCATCTTGACACATACACTCACACATAGGCATGCATAAACATGTATTTACATAACCCATTCTTTGCACAGATAGACTCGAGCATAGGCCTATACAAAGAATTCAACTAAACATTCATCATGGCTTCACCCATGACTATTGCACATAGCATGCATTACCACAATAGGAATATTAGTCCTTATTTACTTTGGTTATCAAACTCATAACAAACAGACACACACAAAGTATGATATTCATTCATCTAGATGCATTCAAATTTACATGCATACCAAGTCACGATGCTTAAAACTATGACTAAAGGAATTCTTGCCCAATCCCTTTCAGCACTTACATGCCCAACATAAACAATCATTGCCTATATGGATTTCATCAACACCTTTAGTGTTACCTGACTAGTTGGCCTCTTACCAAGGGATGCATAGTCCTTCCACCAACCTTTTGATCACAAATGTGTTGTTTCAACTTTTCATCATCAACCATGCCTCTATGATATTTTGGTCCTCTATGCCTCTAGGGTTACTTACATCATCATCATCTTCAACCATGCCTCTATGATATTGCGGTCCTACAACCATTATCACCAACCACAATAACATTCATTAGTGGATTTATTGCATATGTAAAACCATGCTACTTTTATCAACATGCAACATCCCATGTGTGCACCAACATCTCTACATGCACTATGTATTATTTATTAGCATTCCCACTACTGCACGTTACTTTATTGTACTCTTGCATTCAAGGCATGCAGATGCTATAATTTCATGCATATAAAATTCAGAAAATAGAATCATATCAACAATAGGAAATTTAAGAAGTTCCCCTGTCATTTCATTATTATAGCATGGAATTCCTCTTATACACTATGGTTATCCAACTCATGGATTCCTCTCATGGTGAGAGATTTCCCTTTTCTTAAAGATTGCATCATGGAGTTTATTCTTCCATGGATGTTGCAGCTACCTCAACAACCACACACATCCATCTGCACAAAAATTTGAGGCATCCAGTCTGTACCATGATCGCTGCTCACATGGATTTGTTATGTTTGTCACTTAACTGGACCTAAAATTTCTTTGCAACATCTCTGATTTCTTCCTGCAAACGTGCATTTTGGACCAAACATCCCGAGTGTTGAAACTGAAGCCCTGATACCACTCTATAATGTACTTGATCACCTCGACGACCTTTTAAGGCAATGAGATACTTCTTGGAATGACCAATCCAAATTTTCCTTTCCCCCGACACCATCTTATATGCTTTTCCTTGACCAAATTGATCACCAGAGCGACCTTAATTATTGGTTGTGGAGCCTAATCTTCCTGATTCAAAGATGTTATTTCAGTTGTGTTTGGATCCTAGCACCTAATAGGAGGAGTCTATGGGGGCTTTCCCTCCCCACTAAAGTCATCGCAGGTTTGGGGGAAGCACCCCTGTCGCAAAATTTAGGAAAAAAATGCCTTGTAAAATGTTGTGATTTTAGAGCCATGACTTGGTCAATAATGGGTGATTTGCAGGCCATGGTTTTGGGCATCCCCTGGTATTTTCCCATGGTATTCCCTTTATAAAAGGAAGGCATTGTAATACAGTTGTGTATTGTATTGTAACATTGTAAAACAATCTATGTGATTGTGTGAGAGAGACTGTGAAAGAGTGAAGAGGAAGTGCAACGCGGTTGCTGCAGGTTATATCCCTTCATTTTGTTGAATGGTATAATAATAAAGGACTGGCAATTTCTGTATGGATATAGCCCATCTTGGGTGAACCACATTATATCTATGTCTCTCTTGTAATGTGTTTTAATATTTACATCATGTTTATTGTTTATTGTTATTGCTCTACGATCCTGTTTTTCTAACATTAATCTCACTTAATAAGATACTTACTCAACTTTATAGTCGATCTCGACTTCTTAATTTGTCCTAATGAACAAATTTGATGGACTTGATACAATCCTGATGGCTTAACCATATTTTCCAACCTTTTTAGGCTGATCCAACTTTTCACTTGCGACTCTGATCATTTCGATGTACGTATAGTCGAGGGTCGGGAGTCGAAACAAATGCACAACATCTACCACTTTCCTTATTGACTCCAACTCTACGATATCAAGACTCAGAACTTGAAATGATACAACAACGTGACCGCAAGTCCACCTCAAATTACTGACTCTACGACCCTGACATCGGTAATCGAAAGTCGGAACGCATAATGGGTCTTCCCAACATGCACCCTCCGACCTCCTGACTCCGACGTTTCCAACATCCATACAATCGAGGTCGAAAATCAACAATGTAAACCAACATCCAAAAACTTACTTCTTACTTTTGCATTCTATACAGTCAAGAATCGAAAGTCAACATGATCCACTAAAAAACAACAATCACTTTCGACTTTTGTGTTCCTACATCGACACATAACGCTTTCAGCGTCAAACTTCAGAAGTCAGCACATCAGCATGGTTATCAATGATCCTGATTGAATCTAATGAGGCGATCAATGGTTGATATTTCTCCAACCTTCACATGCCAATACTTAGTCAATTTTTTCACCTTTTCCCATGACTTTTTCTCTGAGATTTAGCCATGGAACTCTGCATACTTCTTGCAATTGGAAGAATCATTCTTTGGTTTAAACAACCATGCAACAACGAAAATCATTCTCCTTATTTCCGGTTTAAATGTTTATCACCGAGTCCTAAGCATAAAAAGGCACACATGTCCATTCATTATGTACCAGTTCAATGCTCAAGGAAATTAAATCCTAATAACACAAACCCCAACCTTGAATATACCTCATAATTAGACAAACATAGTGAAACATACACAATGAATTGTATAAGGGGATACAAAGCCATTCATGTACAAGTCGACCTATTTATATAACAAGGGGATCATACTTCCTTTAGCCTCATTGCACCTCCACATAGTTTACAAAACTTAGGCAAAAACCATTAGACATAGACAACCATAATACAATTGAGCTACAACAAAACACTATACATAATCTAAGGTATTCATCATAGCCTAGCAGCAAACAATTCATTCATTGGAGGCATACAACAAAAACCCATATGCATATATAACCATGTATGGAAATAACCCATCTCAAGTAATGGACAAGCAAACTAATAAACACACAGCCTCAGCCCCTCAGGTATTTCCTTCCCTCAATTACTCTCTTAAGAAGATATAGAAGGTATAGACTACTAAACCAGTAGAGATATTGCCTCCACGACCTTCCCAATTCATAGGAATACATAGTGTCTTGCACACACAAGGTTATGCTAGAATTCATGCAGGATCTCCTCCTCATGGCTACAATGGGTGATCAAATGAATGGGGATGAGGTGAACAAATGCATGAGGACAGCTTTTATTTCCCCATGCAATCCTATGGTTCAAATTTCCATGCATAGGTTGAATTTTGGGCCAAGTAACAGTGCCCACCCATCATCCTTTCCTACACGCTCATGAACTCAATAGTTTCCCATGCAGTCGCCATTTCTCATCATGGTTAAATGCTAGTTCATAGAACTAAGTGAAGGTAGGTCATGCCATGAACTAAACTACATGACTAAACAAAATTACTACAGACCAAGCATCATTAACTACAGAAAGAAACACGTGTGATCTTCCACATCAACTCTGCCAGGTACGTTAGGCACGAAAAGGTAACTATTGATCTCATTCTTTTTAATCACTAGAATTCTAGCTTACCTATAGAAACCATCATTATCCCATAACTGAGCTGAGGCCAACTTACATTTAGAAAGGGGGAGGTGGCACAGAGTTCAAGGGAAGTTCGTTTGTCCATAAAAATATTAAGGTCGATGCAATATTCAAGGATATAAGCAGATAAAGAGAAATTAGTTGTGGAGAAATGAGGTGCATATATGAAAAATTGAGATGTTGAGAAAGTACATCCACTCGCGAACTTTGAAGAGAAAGTGATAGGGGGAATAGATGTGACAAAAAAGTAAGACGATAGTCCATGGGATATGAACTGAAGGTGGTTTTAAGGGTTACAAGTATGCTCGAAAAGAAATGAATCAAGTTTGCAAACTAAGTGGGACAGATTTGGCAAGCATATTGGAGGAGGACAGTGATCAAACATGGAGTTAAATATAGCCAGGCCTCTAATAGCATGTCAATCCTAGAAAAACTCCAAGGATGGATTGAACTTTATTAGTAATGAATGCCATATAAATACATGAGAGAGGTAAGAGAGGTAACATTTGACCTTTCATATTCCAAAGGTACATGACTCTTCAACTTAATCATTAATAACTACAAAACTAAAATATTTACAATATTTTACAACTAGAACCTACAAATTAGGTTTCCAACACTTGTAAACTCCATTGCTAAGCTAGCTTTTTCTTGATCTTTAAGTCTAATTCAAGAGGTATTACAAATTAATATGGGGTATTCTTACATTATACTCACCCCCATGTATTATTAATTACTAAACTTGCATTTAATTTTTTGCATCACACTTAAGTAGCTAATAAATTTACGCTACCTAGGGTGTTGAGTGGGAAAAGGGGTTTATTTATGAATTAGAGGAACAAAAAGGTAATATAATTCTCTAAGGTATAATAATCACAAAAGACAATCAAGTGGGGCGGGGGGGTGCTAGTGGTCCTTTGGGGTCTAATTGTGTTTAGAGACAAAGGAGTAAGAAAGGCTATGATGATTAGGGATTTGATGCTATTCTATGGATCCTATATTACCAAACCACTCTTGAGAACATTGGGCTATCTAGACTTTGCTAAAGGATTTTCTTGTTAATGAATGAATTTGAGCAAAAATTGTTTTTTGTTCATGCCATGAGAAGACAAAACATGGGCATTGCCTCACATGAAAACCATGGCACATGGTTGCAAGAATGTCTATATAGGCTAATTGGGGGGGTTGATCACCCAAAGTATCAACATACATGTTCTATGATGTGTAATTGCACAATGGAAAACTCATTACTTGTTAACACATGGCTTTTCATGCAGGCACGAAAGGGTAGAAAATTAAGTCTATTTCGTCACCCATATTCTTGTATACAACTCTCACCTATGCACTCCCTTATGATTTATATAATGGTGACCTTGAAAGCTATGCATGGGATTTATTGAGATGATATTGATTTATGGCAGTTCCTTGTTACATTTAGTTTAAATCTCAATGATAAAGTCATTCAGAAAGGTGGCCTCCGCTAATTTTGGGAATTTCTCTCTTAGCATACAAGATATTTGGTATCATTGAGCTTTCGATCAAAGCTAGGGTAGAGATGGTGCACTACCATTGTCACAACAAACATTGTGTGTTGTACAATCTCAAGGAATTGTAGTAGGATTCAAATAGCTATGAACAAGAGGTAAGCAAGGCCCACTCTAGTGTCATGAATCTGTCCTCTCAATGGATCACGAAATATGTTTTTTAGCAATAGAATTAGACAACAAATCATAGTAGAGAGAAATATGCAATTAGAACAACAAATCACATTTAGAACTAAGGGGATGGGAGGATACGTGAGGTCTTTCATGTTGACACACATAGGGAATCATTTGAAGATGGCATCTATGTTTACACCCCCATAATCCATGTTTGTTCATATAGTGGTTCAACACAAATTCTCTCAACAGGTCATTTCATCACCCCCCTCGAGCATTGCAGGAACTTTAAGGAATTCCTCCCTTTGGGGCCTCTATCTAGCCATAGAGAAGTGTATAGGCCCTCAGTGCACCCAACACTTGGATTTGATAGAATCTTTTGAAGAATTCATCCATGTAGCCAAAACTATCATTGTTGGAGCAAGGCAGTCAACAAATGCAAGATTGAAGTCCCAGGTGAACATGCAAATTGAATCCACTTAAGGGCAATAATTTCTCTAAACTCCTTCTTTGGTTTTGGTATGTTTTGTCATAGCTTATCTTTACTTATGCAATGTGTAAGATGTTCTCCCCTTCAAAACCTTAATAGATGGATTTGGAAAAGCATACCATATTTTGTTTCGACTAATAAGACCCATATTTTGGAAACATGGCCATCACCAAAATACCTTAAAGTTTTGTATCAACTAATGATGTATAGTTCAATCATAGACTTTTCTAATGTAAAAATTACTCATTGCTCTGAAAAAAAATAATAATAATTTTACCATGTGTTTTAATATTTTATATATCTAACTTATTTTTATGGACGCTTTTGATGAACATGACAAACAGCATGGATTATTATAATGAAAAGTAAATACATTTTAGAAACTACAAAAGTTATTCTTCAAATAAGCAACCACAACCTAGGGAAAACCTATTCTACTAAGATTTAGTATAACATTGAACCTTGCCCCAATTGCAACATATACTCATTTATATAAACATGTTGGTTGATAAAGAAAAATATGTCTATATAAATGTTTTTAAAATGTTTGAATCTTAATAATGTAAAAAACACCACATGATTTTACCATCCAATTAAACACGGTTAACTTTTCCATTCACTTTGATTTGTAGCTTTTCCAATACACTATTTTCACATGTCATAAATGTCATGCAAAGGAAAACAACAAATGCTAGATCCGAATGTTAAGGACAAGGATACCAACATAACATAATACAAGAAGGTGGGACATACATAAAAGTCAACTCAATGTCAAATCATTCAAATTATAAGCTACAACAACATTTGTACGTGGGGAAGAACATCATAAATATTTGTAAACCCAACCCATTAAAATTGAGAGGTGAGTATTTGTAATGCGATTACAAAATCCATGTGCCAATATATATAATAAAATAATAATAATTTGTATTATCATAAATAATTGGAATTTAATACTAATTAATATGTTAATTAAGTATTATATTTATGTTTAAATTAAATTACATCATAAA
Organism: Pseudotsuga menziesii; assembly: GCA_001517045.1. Taxonomy (NCBI): domain Eukaryota; kingdom Viridiplantae; phylum Streptophyta; class Pinopsida; order Pinales; family Pinaceae; genus Pseudotsuga; species Pseudotsuga menziesii. The sequence goes on from LPNX010632479.1 coordinate 532,151, forward strand.
TAATTGGAATTTCATATTTAATTAACTATTAAATATGTTGCCTTCATCATGGGTGATTAATGGATTGGTTATGGGGGAGGTCGAGAGGCACGTGACTGGGCTTTTAGCCCCCGGTGCTAACACCTCACCACCCTCAGCGAACTTCAGATAACCAAGCTTCCCTCATGCGCAAAAGGCATCATTCATGCTCGTTTCCCCCCGCTTCCATCATGCAACGACTCTGGCCTCTGATCTGGATGGAGGTTGGTACAAACTTGCAGATCACTGCAATTATTTCAAGGCACAGGAGCATTATGGTTTGGATAGGGAAGATCTGGTGGAAAGACGAGCATCTCTCTTGCATGTAGGATAATAATGCCATCACTCTGAGTTATATGGACTTCAACTCTCCATCGGAATCCTATCCCTTGTTTCTCTCTCGGGCCCGTGGGGAATGCTCTTCAGTCGCTACGGTTTGATTCGTGGAGGGTCTATGTTGAAGGGTGGTGCCATATGTGAGTTGTAGGTTGCATTCATGGGTGCTCGCATGCTACAGACAACCCGAGTAAGTTAATTTATCTTCCTGCGTTAGGTTTTTGTCTTCAGCCTGGGAATGCTTGGTCACCTTCTATTCTTCCGGTTGTAAGGATTAGCGATACCCCTATACTCACTGACAATCCTTTTGGCTTTAAGCTTTCTAAAGCTCTTCCCAGATGCCTTGCTGAGCTTTTTGTGAACGCTCATGTCTTTGTCAGCATCCTCCTGAACCTCAGCTTGTATTCTTCTCTTCACTTGTTGGTTTCCTTTTCGCATGTCACCATGCCCCCTCGTAAACGCTCCCCCTGTGCTTCCTCCACTATGGCGCTTGACATGTCCAAGCCGATGACTCCCCCCCTCTATTTCTAGAAAATGATGGTAGAGAAGAACAAGAGATATAAACAGGAAATTCCTAAATCTGTCCAAACAAGCATCCAAGAGACCGAGAGAGAAGCTGAGCTAGAATGCAGTTACCTGGGACAGGAGGAGATTAAGAATGAATTCAAAGATTTAATCCTCGACCCTTGAACCTCTAGGGGCAGGCTCACCTTGTATCAGAAATCGTTGGAGCTTCAGTGGTCTTAGACTTTAATCCTTGTTAAAACTCTGGTTGAAAAAGACGAGCAGCATGGGCAAATTTTGCTACAGCACGACCAAATCATGCGGATACTGCACAAGATTATGGATAACCAGGATGAGCTTGCCAAGAAATTGGGTTTGAAGCTCCAGCCCCATGAACATTTGTTTGACTGATCATGTTTCTTTTTTCATTCCTGTTTTAAGTCTTTCTATGTTTATACAAAACTGCTACTGGTAAAGGCTCCTTCTTATGTTTTTATGAATGATACTTCTTTGAGACTTATTAAGAATTCTCAATCATTCTGGTTCAGTCTTGTTTCCTTTCGAGGGAGACTGCCAGAATGATCTCCAAGCCCATTTTCCCATAAATGGGAGGGCTTGGATTTTGTTGTAAATGGTTGTTTTTTTAATATCGATGGTAATAGAAGGACATACTTACTTTAAAAAAACTATTAAATATGTTGAATAATAAAAATTTGATATTAATTAATATGTTAGTTAAGTACTATATTCATGTTCAAATTAAATTAATATAGTTAAATAAGTTACTTCAGAGAACATTTCATCCCAGATCATTTTTTCCTCAAATAGAAAAAAGTACTATACTTATATTAAGTATAAATTTTCGATATAAAGATCTTACAAAAATTTGCTTCTACCTATTCACCTGAAAACAAGAAAACCAAAACACTACATAATCTATTATCCACCCCCTATAAGAGGGAAGAAACAATACAGATTCCAGAGCATTAATAGTCCACATCCCAACTCACCAATACAAAAATCTAAAAACCCCTCTCAAAAAATCTTCTCAAGCTTCCTTGTTTGACAACCTATTAACACAACTACTGGGAATAGAGATTTGATATATAGGAATAGAGATTTGATATATAGGTATAGATCCATCGTTTATTACCTCTAAATCTTTTAACAACTCAAAGTAGATGAAACCTTTAGGAATCTCCAAAGATTGCTTTGAAAGAAAGTCTACAATATTATTAATTTCTCTAGAAGTGTGTTCAAAAATAACCTCGGAAAATTGTCCCTAGAGACTTCTAACCCTTTTCTTTCATTCATCTAAAGAGACCGTCTGTAACTGGCATTCTTGAATATCCCATCCAATTACTACTTTGGAATCCCCCACAACCTGAAGATGAGATATATGAAGGAAGAGCATAAAAAATAATAGCCCCCAAAGAGCAAGTAGCTCACCTCTATCGTTGGATCCCCTTCCAACATTAAACTTAAGTTTGAAAGAATAAGACTCATGTTGTTTAAAAAAAACACCATCTCCGCACTTTAAACCATCCACCTGAGAAGCCCCATAAAAAAAAACAATAAGCGAATCATTAATGAAAGAAGGGACTCTATCCAATCTAACCATATTTTATGTTGATACTTGGCCTATCTACCCATCCTTATGATTATCCAGGTACCCTCCAATATCTCTAATACTAACTTCCTTCACATACTTAAAATTCCCTTCAAATAAAGCATCATTTCTTTGTTTCCAGACTTCCCAACAAATATAAGTAGGCACTTCCTTTTGGGAGAAAGAACCTTGAACCCGGCTTTGTAAACAATCATTCAAAGTCTGTCGGTTCCACTTATGAACAATTCTAAATTCATTATTGACCAGTTTCCAAACATGTTGAGTAAAATAATAGTGAACCAATAGGTGATCTATGGTCTCTGCTTCTTAGAGGCAAAGTGTACATATGCTACGACCATGCCCTCCTCTTTTAACCCAATTTTCTCAAGTTAAAATCTTTTTTTATAAATCCAACCAACATAAGAGATTAATTCTTAAATGAATGTGTCATTTCCACAAAGAAGAATACCACCATTTATGATCCACATCCTGATTTGAACAAAATATAGCTTCATAGAAAAGTTTGAAGCTTATTGTTCCAATTTTTAGATTCCAAGACCAAACTAACAAATCCGCCTCTTCATTAAGATGAATTCCTCATCTTCGAATTAGTAAAAGACCACTGAAGCTCGAGTTCATCCACTTGAATCCATTTATGACCACCCAATTGATCAACCTCTAAAGATTTCACTTGTGCTAAAAAGTACAATCCTCTTTTTCTAAGATGAGAAACAAGATATGTAGACAACTAGTAAAAACGATACCCCTCTACATAATGATCTTCCCCAAATATAATATTTTTTCCCTTCCCTGGCTTCCAAGACAACCAATCACCCAAAACATGGAAACAATTAATTAAACAGCTCCAAGAATTTGATGTGCCAGTGGCCTTCTTGTTTTGATGATCTAATCCATTCAATCATCGACCTGTGCTTTAGGTACTTTTCCTTGATGACCACACTCCACATACCTGTAGAGAAAAGGCCCCTCCAAATACTCTTTGTTTCTAATGCATGACTGAAATAATGAGCATTTTTAAGCTGAATCAATCATATGCTTGAACTAAATCCAATTTTAGGATCACCACCTTCAATTTTTTTGTCTTTACACCATGAAAGAACTCATGTGCCACCCTAATTGCATCCATAATCTACTTATTCTCTAAGAAGGAAAACTGTTCATTTGAAATGAACTTTGAAAGCATTGGCTTGATCCTATACACAATCACATTGGAAATAACCTTATACACCAAATTGCATAGTGATATAGGTCTAATGTCACTAGAATATTATGGCTTCGAGCTCCTAGGGAACAATGCAATAAACGTAGCATTCAAAGAATAGATCACCTTACCTTTCAACCTAGACTCCTTGATAGGTGCCAATAAATCTGATCCTAGGATTTCAAAAAACTCTAGGAAGAGATCTACAGTCCACATGTTCGGACCAAGGCTTATTGACTTTGCAAAGTTAGACAGGATCTTTTTAATGTCCTCCAAAGTCACTAGATCAACAATGTGTTTCCCTTCTTTCTCCGAGAAGAAACAATGATAGTTCTGAATAACATTCATTTAATGGACTATAGAAACATCCCTAGGATTCATGAATTGGTTTTTAAAATGTGTGACTGCAACTTCCTCTATAAGCCTTTGGTCAGATAGAACAATCTCATCCTCACAATTTATATCCTAGATGGAATTAATATTAATCAATTATATTATATGTGGTAATGGCAATAGTTTATATTTATACACCCTCATTAGCTTTGGTGGAGGACCAATCAGTTACATACTGTTATATTATTAATTAATTAAAAATTATAAGTTTCTAAAGTAGTCTTCTAAATGCTATGAAATTTGGAAATTTTTTGGATAGTTATCTTTATTTCGAGGATGGAACCATGGGTAAATCTTAATGAACAATTTATAAGGTTCAAATACATTAAGACAATATACTCATTATGAACTCAACATGTCACTTACCATGATACAACATGAGTGGAGAAGATAACACTCCATCCTACAACCACTCAAGTTAAACCCAATTGATATATATATAGCTTCATAGGAACAAGGTACTATTTAGAGAACACATATCAAATGTTTATGATGTAGTTCTTGTAGTAGTAAGTGCTCTTAAGGAAATCTTTGATGGTGTAAAGATTCATAACCAGCGAATTGTGAAACCCCTTGAAATGAGCATTAGGAACCCCTTAGGGTATTTTGATGGAGCTTTTCAAGGAATTGAAGGTTCATGTGGGGTGGGAATGTGTCTTCAATTGTCTAAAAGTCATTTCTTCTATCTAAAGATGGGAGGTGGTGTAGGCACAAATACTTGTATTGAGATCTTAGCTCTGTGGGGCCTTCTATTTTTTGCATAGTCAAAAGGGGTTCTTAATCTATTGGTATGCGGTGACTCTAAAACTATCATTAACTGGGTAATAGGGAAGGTGGCATTACATGCCCTTAATATTTGGTGGTAGTAGAGAAGGATATGTTCTCTTGAGGAATATTTTTCTAATTTACAATTTTCTCATGTTTATAGGGAATTTAATATTCAAGCGGACCTTGTTTCAAAGGAATCCCTTTCAGAGCAAGAAGGGATTCTAGTTATTGAAGAATGGGATCAAGGAAAAGTGGTATACAGGGGCTCCCTTTATGTTTTTTTTTTAATGTTAGTGTTTGGTTGTTACATGATTAGTGTAGCTGATTTTTACAACAATAGCATGTTATGTAATGACATTTTGTATTTTGAGCATTTCCTGTAGGAGAGTACTGTGTGGAGTTGAATATTTTTGGGCTGTTTTTTAAGATTGTAGAGGTTTTTTTTTAACTGTTAATCTAGTGATGTTTTATTTATATCTTGATTTTAAATAAATAACAGATATAAGGTGTTTTTTGGAAAAATAAAACTATTGTATAAAATAATATTGGTACATTTTACAACTCAATATAAAAAATATCTATAATGTTTATGTTTAATGTTGACATGACATATTGCATAAATCGATCCAATATAATACCTATGAATCAAAATATAAAATAATTATTTGTAATGTAAAAATAAATTTAAGAAAAATAATACAAACAATAATTAATACATGACATTGATGTTAATGATAATCATGGACTTGATTATGATCATAAATCTATCTTTCTAACTTTAAAAACAAATATTATTTTTGAAAAAAATTCCAATATGACAATATAAATTCATTGAAGTTCATATTCACACCTAGAGATCTCAAGCCCTTCCTAAGAGACTTCCAAAATGCTTTCCTTGTGTCTCCCATCGCCCCTTCAATTACTAATTTTTTTCCCCAAGAAAAAAACTATATATTTCATTGAGTTTCATGGCTTCCTATTCCAAATAAAAAACAAACTATGTCCTATCACTTCTTCTACTTATTATAGTTATCTTGAAGCCATCCATGCTCTATCTAAGAGACCATTCATTTTTTTTAGCATTACAAAACATTCCAAAAAGTACCCTAGATCCGATTCCCTTTAAAACCTTTTCCTCAATTACTTTTCTTATCAAATCAAAAGATTGAAATATGGGAAGTAGACAAAAGTTTAACATCTCTAAATTCCTAGGTCAACAAGGAAAGAGCAACTTTTCATAATGAATATGGTTCTATAATGAATTCCCTATAAACATTGGAAAAACAAATAAAATCAATTTAATGCTCTATCTCCATAACTCTATGTATAATAGGTCTCAAAGCTAGATTTGTGAGCTGAAATTTGTCATTTTCCAAGTCCATAAGTAATTTAGAATCTTCCAACACTTCAAGCTTCCTAATGGCTTTATCTGCAATTGTTTTAATAATATCCATGAGCAAACAAATCAGCTCTATTGTTTGTTCCTATACCAGTGTTGGAGCAGAGTCCTGCAGCTACAGGAAAAGCTGCCATTTTGGCGGATAGACAGTTTGGCGAAGACGAAGAGATAAGGTGAAGCTATGACGCCGTAGCATGTTTCTAGTTACAGAACAGAGCCGGAAACCGTGACTGTTGGAATAGAGAAGTCAAGGAAGACGACAGTACCTGAGCGGCTGAGAAGAGAGAGCTCAACCACTGCATTAAAGGCAGCGACGAAGACAAGAGGGCTCAGCTACCCTCATAAAGGAAAAGGAGCAACGAGGCCGAGGTATTGAAGACGAAGGACAGAAGAAGGGAAGCGGTGCATAGTACCCATGGTCAGCGCCGGGAATCATGGAAGACTGCAGAGAGCAGTGGTGTGACGGAAAGCGGCTACCCCAAGTACAGATATGCCGACTGTCACTAGTTAGGGTTTGGGTTACTGTTGGGACAGGCCCACAGTGTTGTAATGGCGAGACCTTCGGGCCGCCTATAAAGGGATGTATTTTGTATTGTAAAAGGTTGGCATTTTGGGCATTTTAGGCCATCCAGCTAGTCAGATTATCAGTAGTCTGTTAGCTTACTGTTATTTTGTATTGTAACAATCCGCAAGGATTGAGAGAGAGAGAGAGAGAGAGAGAGAGAGAGAGAGTATTGTAAGAAGGCAATATAGAGAAGAGATCTAGGAGAGAAGGGCTCCAGGCTGAGTGCGGAGTTACCCAGAAGATCTCTAGCTGCATATGCGGTGCAGCAGAACTATGTACCTCTCTCAAGTTATAATATAGAAGCATAGTTCTGTGGACGTAAATTCTACCCTGGAAGTGAACCATGTAAAAACAGAGTGTTGTGTGTTTGATTCATGTGATTGTATTTGCTTGTTATATCTGTCATTCATTACATGAACTCTGCTTATAGTAAATGTATGTGTATGTTATTCAGTTCACAGCATATTACAAGGATAAATGCAAGTTGAAGTCTTTAAGTATTATGTATAAGAGTTCGTCTAAGTTTCACCTAAGACAGTTAAGAGTCGTAGTATAAAACAGCCTTGTGTATTGAGTCCTGTGAGTTGAACACAAGTAATGCTAGGTACGCTGAGTCGCAGCGGTAGGATATCGCAGGGAGGCGATATCGCACCATCAGAGGAGCTGTGGTGCGCTGCGGTTAAGGATCGAGCGGAGGAAAGAGATACGTGTTGCCCGGGGCGCGGCGATGCGATAAGGATTAGAGCCATTGCGAGTAAGAGGAAACTGCGCATCGCAGAGAGGAAAGAGCGGTCTCGCGAGCTGAGAAGAGCTGCGAGACGTACACAGGACGCCATATAGAACCTAGTCGAGACACTTGAGTCCTTGGCCAACCCATTAGGATCACTTCGGGTGAGAATTCAGGCCGCTCCGCGATCTGTCGCCGAAAGGGCCAATGAGCTAGGGGTGTTGTTGGTTCATTATAGTAAACCCGGGTCTGCCTAGACGACCAACAACCAGCTCCATATTTTAAAGGAAAAAATGCATGGAATAAATATGAAGAACAATTTCAACCCTGCATTTACATGGAGTTCCTTGACATGAACCATTAAAGAAACCCCAAGCAAAGGAGTAGTCTATCTCTCGATGCTTTAGTGTCCTTGGTAATTTTAAAGAAAGAACTTTATAGCTTTCTCTATAAGACATCCTAATGTAGTGAGCTAGCTTTCATATTTAAAAAATTGTTTATCTTGAAACAACATCTTATCTCTTGATAACAAAAGGTCCCATAAAACATAGAAAGGTAAAGCTTTATGATATGATACAACTTTCTTTGAGACCCACCTAGGAAAATTATTTGTCAGAGTACCTTATTTCTAGGATGTTGTTCCTTTAACCAACATTAAAACTTTAGTCCAAATTGAGCATAAGAAAGGACAAGTTACAAAAACATAGTCTATTAATTCACAGTCCAGTTTGTACATAACACATATACTTGGACCATTCCATCTTCTTTTTTGAGCATTGTCCCAAGTGAGTATCTTTTTCTTTAATTTTTTTTTTCTTTCTTATTCGAGTAAATATCCTATGGAAAACCCCTAAGCACTTCCCCTTGTTTTGAGGATGGTACCTAGGGTAACCCTAGATTATTTAGGGCATAATGCCAATTTAATAATAGGGCTCAAATTTGTTACAATAATATACTCGTTACGAGCTCAACATGTCACTTACAAGAAAAGAACATGGGTGGGGAGAATAACACTCCATACCACAACCATTTGGGGTAGACCCAATTGACAGTCCTAAGTGCGTATCTTATTTGAAAGAGCCAACCATAAAAAATTATTGTTTTTAATGACCTTTCCAGTTTCGGAATCGAATTCCACCACCAAACTACCATGTCTCATATCAACTTCTAGCATTGCATCCATCACAATGCCATATCCTATATTGGTTGTAAAATCCATCGAGCTTCATTCTTAGATCATCTGAACTCATCCTCTTAATCTTAGAGAACAATTACATAATGTTTGAGTCAATACATGTAGTTAGTCCATTCATAAGTAAGATATCCAAGTAAGTCTAGCTTCTCAATTGAAAACCAATCATAGAACCAACCCCCATGTCTAGCTTGTTTTGATATATCCACCAACTTTGTAAATCCATTAGAATGTAACTCTTCAAGTAGAGTAGGAAACAATATGAATATTCTAGGATATCCTAACCAAGGGTCTTCACTCAATTTATCCTTGTCCTCTCGACCAATCTACGAATATACTCATGTACCAATAATTGATAAGGCTTTAACCAAGCCTTTCCATACCATTGATGCGCCCTTGAAGGATGTTGATTCTGACATGACCCAATCCTGGATATAATGACCTCCAAAATATTTTGTCTTCTCAACATTTGTTCCACAAATTATTTGCTATAAGGGCTTGGCTAAGTAGAGATATATTTTTAAATCCCTCGGCGGAATCCCTAATATTTCCTTCTTACCTATCTAGGGGAAGTTAAAGCATATTTTTCCTAATATTGTCAAGAATTCATTTTGGAACATGTGCAATTAAGAAGTAATAACAAGGATGCTTTCAAGAATAGTTTTGATTGAAACCACTCTACTTCCTCCTGATAGCCATTTATTGCATGAAACATAATCTTTTGCTTCTGTCTTCTTACACAACCACAACCAATCATATATTTGTAGTCATTGGGTTTTAAATGGAAACCCAAGTTTTTAAAACCAATATCCAAAGAACTTGAAGACAAGGATAGAACCTATGAAATATATCTTTCTAGATTAACTTACAACACATTAAATAGCTTAGTTGATTTATTGAAATTAACTTTGACTTGTTGCACAAAAAGTGTTCAATAGAGATTTGTAGTGCCTAATTTTTCCTAACGAGCCATGGGTAAAAATTAGAACATCAACAACAAAAAACAAACATGATATGAAGATTGATCCTGGCACTCCAATTCCTTTGATAGCACCTCTTCTTAATTCTAAAACCAACCTATTTAAACATTTTTCTACTAAAAAAAACAAGAAGAGGGATAGAATACAACCCTTCCTAAGCCCCCTGAATAATTAATGAACAGCAAGGGAGATCCATTAATGAGAACAACAAGAGAAGCATATTATACACAACTTAAGATCTAGTTGAAGTTTAATATTCATCCCCACCTATAGGAGCACCAACCTAAGATGTGATGAATTTACCTTGTCATAAGCCTTAGCTAAAACAATCTTGCTAACCGCATATGGCCTATTTTAAAGTTCAATGTTGTGAATAACCTATTGGGTTTTACCCACAACATCATGAATTTGTCTATTGAACTGGTATTCAAGTTGTTCATGAGAAATGATCCTTGACAAAATCCCCTTCAGCCTATTTTCTTTTTATTTTGAAATTACTTTATAGATTAATTTACACAAGGAAATGTAGGTTGGAGTCTTCAAAGGAGATTGAATCATTCCTTTTAAGAATGAGGGAGATAAAAGTAGAGTTTATTGCACCCAATACTTTCTCTGAGAGTTCAAATTCCTCAATCACCCACAGTAATTCCTGCTCTAGGAAATCATACAACCCTAGGTAAAACTCCATGGTCCAAGCATCTGGGATAGGGGTCCTTTCTTTCTTGAATGAGTGAAAGTTTTCCTTCAATTCATTCATTGTCACTCCAACTTCTAATTCATCATTCATCTCTTTGCAAAACAATTAGAGAAAGTTACAACTACCTTCATCATATCTTCAGTATTAACCAAAACAAACTCTTTAAATTAAATTTGGAAAAGCTCCTTACTTGCCCTGAAAATTTCCTTAAAAGAGAAAACCGTAGAACAAAATCTAGTTCCACCTCCTAGATAATGTTTATGTTTTTCCTGAAGTTAGCATATTTATGAAATATTTTAGTAATGTTGTCTCCCTTAACAAGCCATGTAGCTCTACTTTTAAGCCTCCATTTGGTATTTTTACTATCCATAATGATGTTTTCCCTTTACTCATGCTCTTTCAAGGTTTGAAGCTCCTTATGAGAGAATATACCATTTGAACTTGAATTAAACAAAGAGGCAATATCTCTTTTGACTTCTGCTAATTCCTTTTGAGTCTCGTCCCTTTTCTTTCTACCCCATTCCACTACTAGATTTTTAACCAATTCTAGATTTGTTGCAAATTGAAACATAATAGATTCTCCAAAAGAAGCTTCATACAACTTTCAGTTACTTGTGATGAGTTGAATGAAGGATTCATCTTCAAGCCAAGCATGGTTGAATTAAAATTGAGCAGGTGGTTTCTTAGCAGCCTCTTCGAGTTGTAGTAGGATTGAAAGATGGTCTAAGGATCCTCTAGACCCTAACCAGGATTTGTATCTACCAACCTCTTCCAACACTTTCCTATCCACAAAAAATATGTTACCCTCTCTACATTTCTTGAGATTCCTCCAAGCATGTACTAGCTTCACAGGTTCCACATCAACTAGATTGGGATCCTTAAATATATTGATGAAATAGTATGCACTCGATCACTTGATCTATTTGATTGGGTTTAAAATTCTTGAACACTCCACCCCACTGTCAAGAATTTAAGTGAAAGTGACATAGTTGGTACCTTTCCAACCAATTGGTTCATGAGAGGTAAAGATATCATAAGCAAGATTTGAACTTGGGTAGGAAGGATAACTATTTTTCATCCTAACCACACACACTAGACACAATTAACAACATCTTTTACATTATATGGAAGATTTAGGAATTTGCTTTAAGCTTAGGTTTGTTGTTCATACATTCTATTAACAAGTCAATGTTAGGCTTAAAAATAGTAAAAGGCTAGTTCAAGGATATTGATTGCAATATTGGAGTTAAACAAGGCTCTCTTTATCCTCTACCCATTTTGGAATTTATATTGGTTGTTTAGAAAATTAATTAGAGGATGTTAGGTGCAAAGGCACCAACCTTCACTACTACACCATTATTCTATTTTTATATGCAGGTGACATTATCCTCTTCCCTTAGCATCTTTTGGACCTTGAAAAACAATTGAGTGCC
>LPNX010632479.1:544630-577261 GCA_001517045.1 Pseudotsuga menziesii
CATTGATCCTTTATGTTTGTTAGGTTTGGGTTGGAAACATATCCTTAGAAACTTGGAACATAAATGAGTAAATCCACAAACAATTCATTACTTACAACTTTAAAATTATAAATAATACTCCCCACCCCATTCTCCTCCTGTAAGTTGGTAAGCCCCCAATGAATGTGAAGCCCTAAAATGTTATGTAATACCCGCAGTTTTATCTTAGAATGTATTTAATGGAAACCATGTAAACGATGTATTTATGTTAGTATGGATTCCAAGTGCATATCTCAAGGCCAAGGCTCGACTAGTGAATGGCTAGGCATGTATGATGTAAATATTGTTATTTGGATTTTATGGTTGGTTTGTCATGCTAACTCAAAATATATGTGAATATTATGTGCATAAACAATAAAATGGTACAACATGGTTGTGTAAAGAGGGCCAAAGGGGCCATGATTCCACAAGAGGGGAAAAGGAAAGGGGGGCCATGGGAGACCAAATACTTGTTGTCAAGTTTTGACTTTAGAACTCATCCAAATTCTGCCATGTGATTTGAATAACCGAATTATCTCATTTTTTTTATTATTTCAATCATTGAATGCATGTGTGGGGTTAGTTGAAAAATTCACCTCATGTAGTTATTGAAGCATAGAACTGGCTAACAATTTTGTGACAGTTCTGCAAGCTACAAGAAGTCAAACTACAGCTGCTAGGAATCTTTTATTCTAATGTCAGAAGCAATGTCAGTTGTATTTTCACCATTTTCTCATATCCCTTGGGGTAAACCCCCATTATCTCATTATTACATGCAAATATACCTATGTAGATCTCTCCATTGTTGTTCATGACCTTCATAAACTGTGTATAACCCATAAATTCGAATTTAGAGACTAGACTATATATTTGGAAGGGAAAATTGATGGTTGCAGGTGAGCATAGAGGCTAGGCAAGCTAGGAACCTGTACCCCTTGAGTTTTGTTGATCATAGATGCTTGAGAAGCCATGAATTTATGCTATAGGTGGTTCTCCAATAGCATATAGCATATTGGTGTCCTTCTATGCACACACTAGAAGCACCTAGCAAGATGGACCGCCCAAGAGAACCATGGATCGATGATGGGGATGCTTGAGCATAGAAGGGTGTTGTGTGGGGGAGGTGTTGTGAGAACCAAGGATATTAGGGTTGAGTGATGCCTAAGCATAGAGAGCAGAAAGTGTCGTGGGCTAAGAGAGAGAATCTTATAGGTATTTCCTTCTCCTTGGTTGGCTCATGGCTTAGCTTGGGAGTGGCCTCTTAGCATAAATAATATATGTTGAACAAAGTGCCTGCGGTTGGGTGGAAAATTGCACTTACACAACCAGATGCTTAGATTTGCATTGGATATAGATAAGTATTCTCTTATATTTCAATGTGCAATGTTTTATTTGATTCTTGAAATGATAATATTGGTAAATGCATGCTAGATGTGTGTGGATCGATTTTATTTATGTCATGTTTGTTTATTTTGCATATGCACTTGTCTTTTAAATATTGTGAATTCGTAATTTCGATATTGGGTGAAATTTGGAAGCTTGGATTTGTTTAATGTCCCCTCTCATTGGTTGGAATAGGTGAAGGGGGTATTACAGAGTGGTATCAAAGTTTATGGTTGCAATATTGGAACTATATGGGCAAAAAATTCACATTTACATGCATAAATCAAAATTGGTTTTGGAAAAATCGAGTTTTATTAATTGACAGACAAGGCGCTAGAAGTAATTTCATATTAAGTTCAGATTAATCCCCGTAATTGCCAAATTAAAATTATGTGTAACTACAAAATTTAAAAAAAATGGAAAATTTTAGCTGGGCCCCACCCATGGCAGGTAGTAGGGTGACGTGGAGGAGCCACGTAGAAAAAAAGTATGATGTGGTGCATCCACATGGGCAGAAGGTATCATGTGGACCATTCACATCAAATTTGCGCACAAGTGATCACATGGAATGGAGATCAAAGGCAGAGAAGATATGATCGTCGGGCAGTGGTGCAGATAAATGACCGACAATGCTTCAGGCTTCCGAAGATGTGTGAGAGTTAATTTATCAGCATGATCCTAAAGGGAAAACCAACACATTAACATGTCATTCTCTCATGCATTCAGGATCATAAAAGCAAGTTCAGGAAACCACTTTCTTGAGTGCATGAAACTGCTTTTGGGTCCAACAGAAAGTGATGTGACATGGGGAGACATGACATGCGGAGGTGTTAGGAGTGATTGGACCCTATGTCAATCATGTCAGTAGTGAAATATCGTGCATATTTGATTAATGGTCAACATTGCTTCAAGCCTGTGAACTTGCACTACAGATAATTAATTGGCATGAGCCTAAGATGGAAATCGCCTTATGATATGTCACCCTCATGCATTCAGGATCGTAAAAGTAGTTTCGGGAAACCACTTCCTGTGGATCCTGAAATCGTCTATGCCTAATATGTGGTAAGGTGATGTAGATGGCATATGCAGGGTGCAAATCAAGGGAAAAAACAACATTTTCCGCAGTCAAATTTCAGTTGCTTGAAGCCAAAAAACTGACATCGATCTTATGCGCCGCAAGGGGGAAATCCCCCTTGAACCCCCCCCCCCCCCCCCCGCCCTTAAAAATATACAAAGTTAGTTCTCGAGTTCAACCGCAGTTGTGAACAATTAGATTCTGAATTTGGTGATTCAAATATTTATGTAATTTGAACAATTAGATTCTGAATATTCTTTTTCCCATAATGCATGAAAAATAATTATATATTTTTCTAAGAATATAATGCACCTAAAAAAATTTGTTTATGAACACTTTTGTTGGTTTAGAGTCATAACATGAAGACTTAAGATTCAGCATTCATTCTAGTACAGTTGGGAAATCGTTGGTCTTGGTTGGGCCAAGAAGATCATCATCATGGATAATGCCCAAGACCCCAATGAGTTGGAGACAAATGCGATGGGAGAGAATATACAAGTTGAGAATGCAGAGATATAATCCAATAGTAGAAGAAATCAAATGATTTTCCGGGACATTACAACAACCATGAGGAGCCTAAGAGTGGAACTACAGAGTTATAGAAAAGACAATGAGAGGCTGCTTAGAGCTCAAAAAGAACATAATCAACTAAATGCAACCATGCTCCAAATTTTGGCATACATTCGAAGGAATATTAACCATGGGCAGAACTCATAAAATCAAGGAAATGGTGGGAGTAGCTCAAGGAGACATTCCCATAAGAGGTCCCATAGTTCAATAAGGATTTCTAGAGATAGAACACATACTCCAAAAATATCTTCTAGTGAGTCATTTGACTCTAAGGAATTTGGTTCAAGCTCTTCATATCATAGGAATAAGAGGAAAAGGTCTTCCAAGAACAACTCAGATGGAGAATTTAAGAAGGCCAAACCTCCTACATTTGATGGTAAGGTCAAATTTGGTCAAGAAGTTGAGAGTTGGCTTCTTTGGATGAGGAAGTATTTCCAAGTTGAACACTACTTACAAAATATGAAATCAAGAGTAACTATATTCAATGTGAATTAAAGAGCATCTATATGGTGGGATTACCTTAGACGGGTGAAGAGGATCAATGTAAGAAATATTTTATCAAAGCAATTCAATAAATATTTCAAGGAAAATTACTTCTCTGTGATGGAAAAATCAAAGAGTTCCATGAGTTGAAATTGGGACAAATGACTATGGAAGAATATTCTAACAAATTCATGGAGCTACTAAGATATGTCAAGTATATAAGGGATTATAAGGTGAAAATTCAACGGTTTCTAAGTGGACTGCCCCAGTCATATAAATACAATATTGAGTTTGATGAACCTTGAACTCTAGAGGAGACCATAAGAAAGGCCAAGTACTATTATGATCAAAACAAAAGCAAACCATAATTCCATAAGGCATGGAAGGACAAGAAAAATGAGAAGTTTGATCAAAGGAAGAAGGGCTTCAAGCCTCCTCAATTCATAAATAGGTCAAGGAATCCATTGTAGCGTGTCAGTAGAGAATCTAGAATGATGTGAGACAAGCCAAGAGAGAAAAGAGAGACACTTCAATGTTGGGGATGTGGAGAGGAACATATGCTTAGGAACTGTTCACATCAGAATGGTAGTACAAAGAAGGTTCACAACATCCAAGAAGTTGAAACTGTGGGTCAAGTGGTAAGGACCATCCCTAGAATCTATGCAGCCCTAGAGGACCACCGAGCATACCATCAGTCAACTATGGTTGAAGTTGAAGGTAAGATTGCTAAGCAATCTATTTCTATTTTGATTGACCCTCGATCTACTCAAAGTTACATCACTCCTAAAATTGATGAGATTTGTGCTTTTAGGAAACCAAAGCATAGTAAATCATGGTTAGTCCAACTAGCCACATGAACCAAGAGCAAGGTTAGTGAAGTAGTGTAGAAATGTCCATTGGAAATGGATGGACTGTCCACTTGTGCAAATCTAAATATTTTGCCACTTGGTTCTTATGATATTCTCATTGGAATGGACTAGTTAGAAGCACATAGCGTTAAAATTGACTATTACACATCAGTATTGAATGCATTGATGGAGAAGGAAACCCAAGGGGTGTAAAGGGTATTCCTATGGTAATTTATGTTAGGCAAATTTTAGCCATGCATTAGAATAAATTATGTAGGAAAGGTTGTTAATTGTATGCAACCCATGTTTTGGAGAAAACATAAAATGGAATTCCTAAGTGGGAAGAATGTCATGTGCTACGAGAATTCAAGGATGTGTTTCCTGATGAACTTCCAGGACTTCCTATAAAGAGATACATTGATTTCACAATCGATCTTTTGTCAGGAGTTGCACCAGTTTCAAAAACACCTTACATGATGAGTACACCAAAGTTATTAGAGTTGAAAATGGAATTGCAATAATTGTTGGAAAAGAAATACATTCGTCTAAGTGTGTCTCCATGGGGAGCACCCATCCTATTTGTTAAGAAGAAAGATGGAACACTCATGTTATGTATCGATTACAGGCATTTATACAAAGTTACATTGAAGAACAAATACCCATTGCCTCGATTAACAATCTTTTTTATCAAATGAGAGTGGCAAAGGTATTTTCAAAGATCGACTGGAGGTATGGTTACCATCAAGTAAGAATTAAGGAATAAAACATTCACAAGATAGCCTTTTGGACAAGGTATGGGCACTATGAGTTTGTGGTGGTGTCGTTTGGTCTCACCAACGCACCAAATACATTCATGTGCCTCGTGAAAAATGTTTTAAACATGTATTTGGACAAGTCTGTTCTTGATTTTCTAGATGACATTCTTATCTATTCTAAGAATGAAGAGGAGCATGAAGAACACTTGAGAATGACTTTGTAATTGACAAGGGAGAATAATTTGTATGCAAATCTAAGCAAAAGTGATTTCTATATAAAAATAAATTCACTATTTGGGTCACATTATTTTAGAGGAAGGAATATCAGTGGATCTCGAGAAGATTGAAGCCATCATGATTTGGTCAACTCAAAGGAATGTGACAAATGTGGGATATTTTATGGGTCTTGCTTGTTACTACAGGAGATAAACTAAAGGATTCTCCAAGGTTGCACACCCAATCACTTCCTTGCAAAAGAAGGGAATACAATTTGATTGGACACCAAAATGTGAAGAAAGCTTCTAGTTGTTGAAGAAGGTTCCCACAAGTGCTCCAATTTTAAAAATTGCAAACCCAGAAAATGATTTTGTATTGTGTACAGATGCTTGTAAACATGGACTTGGAGGGTTTCTTATGGAAGAAAACCATGTGGTATGCTATGCGCCAAGGAAGGTGAAGGAGCATGTAATGTCCTCTTATACTTAAGCATTAAAACACCCACTAACCTATTTAATTCCCATAGGTTCAAGTGGGTACTAGAGGAAAAGGGAATTTATAGAGGACATATAATACCAGGAGCAGAGCAGAGCATTCATTCATTAAGTCATCAGTATGGTAAAGAAAGCCTTATTTCTTTAGGCTCAAAGTCAACAAGAAATTAGAATTGCATGCTTGCAAAAAGTGACATGAAAACCCTAAAAGTACATGCTAAATTTATATAAGAAGGGTCATTGAACCAAAAGGATCATCTATGATTATTATTATTGAGTTTGGTTTCTAGAGCAGTAGCAACACGTGTCGTGGCATCAAGTTGGGGTTGGAGACGAAGATCTTTAGCTAGCAAGGGGTTTTGACAATGAAATCTATCTGCCCTAATCACTTCAGGATAGATCATCCAGATCTATCATCAAATATTCATCATCTTCTTTATTCTTGGTTCGATCATCTAGCAGTCAGAGAGAGATTTTATTGTAGGTGCACGTTCTACTGCTAGGGAACAACTGGAAATCCCAGACCCATTCGCTAGCACTCAGAATTGTTATGGATGAAATCCATAAAGCGCCATATTCCAGTCACCCAGGATACTAGAAAACAATTGCTACAACCATGAAGCAATTTTTTTTGGTCTAGAATGAAAAAGGACATTGTTGAATATATTTCTAAATGTACAAAATGTCAGCAAGTGAAGGTTGAACATCAACACCCAACATGTTTGTTGCATCATTTTCCAAATCCATAATGGAAATGGGAAGTGATTTCCATGGATTTTATTACAGGGTTACCAATTACTATTAGAAAACATGATTCCATCATGGTTGTGGTGGATAAATTATCTAAAGCAACACACTTTCTACCGACTAAATCCACATATAAAACGGATGCCATTGCAAATATTTTCATGAAGGAAAATTTCTGGTTGCATGGTTTGCCTAAGGAAATAATTTTAGACAGGTATACCAAGTTCACTTCAAATTTCTGGAAAGTCTTTTTGCAGATTTGGGTAGGCCATTGAACTTTAGTAGTTCCTACCATCCGCAAACAAATGTTCAAACAGAAAGAGTAAATCAGGTGCTTGAAGACATGCTTTGCATGTATGTGATGGACACATTATCCAAGTGGGAAGAGTATCTACAATTGATAGAGTTTGCATATAACAATGGGCATCAAACATTGTTGGGCATGAGTCCATTTGAAGCTTTGTATGGAAGAAAGTGAAGAACATCAGTTACTTGGGATACCCTTGTCAACATAATTGTACATGGGCCATAATTGCTTAAGGAAATTGAACGTGAAGTTGCAAAGATCTGTCATAATTTAAAGGCAGCCCGAGATAGATAGAAAATCTATGTAGATAAGAATAGAGTGCATAGGAAGTTTCATGTTGGGGATTATGTTTACCTCTGAAGTTAGGAAAAGGAAGAGCTCCTTGAATCTTGGAAATTGTGACAAGTTATCACCAAGATATTGTGGGCCATTTGAAATGCTTGAGAGGATAGGGCCAATTGCATATAGAATTGCATTTCCTTCTAACACTAGAGCTCATAATTTTTTTCATGTTTCTTTGGTTAACAAACATGTACATGATCCTAACCATCTGATTTATTGGGACATGGTCTAGGTGGAACCCAAGGGAGAGTTCCAAACTGAGCCACTATGCAGCCTAGACAGGAAGGTGACATTGCTTCGAAACCGAGCCACTATGCATCCTATTCAGGAAGGTGACATTTCTTTGGAATCAAGCCATCAGATAGGTAAAGGTGAAATGGAGGCACTTAGGTCCTGATGAGGCTACGTGGGAGTTAGAGGATGCCACAAAAGAGGCATATCCATTTTTGTTCTAATTTTGAGCAAACACCGAGGACGATGTTATTCCAAGGGGGGGGGATTGTAATACCCTTAGTTTCTTCTTAGAATGTATTTAATGAAAACTATGTAAACAATGTAATTATGCTATTATGGATTCCTAGTGTGAAGCTGAAGGGGAAGGCCCGACTAGTGAATGGCTAGGCATATATGATGTAAATATTGTTATTTGAACTATATGCTTGGTTGGTCATGCAAACTTGAAATATATGTGAATATTATGTGCATAAATAATAAAATGATACAACATGTCTGTGTAAAGAGCACCAAAGGGGCTATGATTCCACCAGAGGGGGAGAGGAAAGGGGGCTCATGGGAGACCAAATCCTTGCTTCCAAGTGTCAACTTTAGAACTCATCCAAATTTTGCCATATGATTTGAATAAGCCAATAATATGTTTTTTTTACTATTTTTCCAATCATTGAATGCGCGTGTGGAGATGGTGGGAAAAATCACCTCATGCAGTTATTGAAGCATGGGACCGACTGCACTTTTGTGACATTTCTGTCAGCTACCAGAAGTCCATAGGACAATTCACCGATACAAAAAATTGAAAACCCCTCGTGAAAAATCTTCTCAATCTTCCTTGTTTGACAACCTATTAACAAAGCTACCATAACTAAAGATTCGATATATAGGAATAGAGCCATCATAGACTACCTATGAATCTTTTAACAACACAAAGTAGATGAATACTTTAGGCAGATTTAAAGATTGCTTTGAAATAAAGTCTACAATATTATTAAACTCTCTAAAAATGTGTTGAAAAGTAACCTCATAAAACTGTACCTGAAGACTTCTAACCTTTTGCTTTCATCCGTCTAAAGAGACCACTTGCAATTGGCATTCTTGAAGAGCCTATCCAATAACTACTTTGGAATCACCCACAACCCGAGGATGAGATATATGAAGGAAGACACAAAAAATAATATCCCCTAGAGAGAAAGTAGCTCCCCTTTAGTGTTGGATCCCCTTCCAATATTAAACTTAAGTTTGAAAGCATCAGACTCATTCAGTTAAAAAAAAAACGCCAACTCCACACTTTAGACCATCCACTTGAGTATCCCCATCAAAAAAACCAACAATCCAATCATTAATGAAAGAAGGGACTCTAGCCAATTTGACCCATCTTATATGTTTATGCTTGGCCTCCCTCCATGTCCTTATGATTATCCTCTTACCCTTCAATATCTCTAATACTAACTTCCTTCACAAACTTAAAATTCCCTTCAAATAAAGCACCATTTATTTGTTTCCATACTTCCCAACAAATGTAAGTAGGCACTTCCTTCTAGAAGAAAGCACCTTGAACCCAACTTTGTAAACAATCATTCAAAGTCTATTGATTCCACTTATGAATAATTTTAAATTCTTTATTAATGAATTGCCAAACCAATTGAGAAAAATAATAATGAACCAATAGGTGATCTATGGTCTTTACTTCTTAAAGGCAAAGTGTACATATACTTGGGCTTTTCCCTCCTCTTTTAACCCAATTATCCCAAGTTAAAATCCTCTTTTCTAAATCCAACCAACACAAGAGTTTAATTATTAAGGGAATATATCATTTCCACAAAGAAGAATACCATCATTTATGACCCACATTATGATTTGAACAAAATATAGCTTCATAGGAAAGTTTGGCACTTAACGCTCCATTTTTTGCATTCCATGACCAAACTAACAGATCCACCTCTTCATTAAGATGAATTCCTCCTCTCTGAAGCCCAAGCAAGTAATTATTCCATTCCTTGGAAAAAGACCCCTAGATCTCTAGTTCAACAGCTTGAATCCATTTATGACCACCCAATTGATCAACCTCTGTAGATTTCACTTGTGCTAAAAAATGAGTACTCTTGATCTAAAATGAGAAACAAGATCTATAAACTAATGGTAAAAACCATAACCCCCTACATAATTATCTTCACCCAATCTAATAAGTTTTCCACTCCACGCTTCCAATACCTCCAATCACCCAAAACATGGAAATAATTAATCAAACATCTCTAAAAAATTGATGCACTAGTAACCTTATTGTTTGATGATCTGATCCAATCAATCACCAACTTGTGCTTTAGGTACTTTTCTTGATGACCACACTCCACATCCTTGTAGAGAAAAGTCCCCTCCAAAGACTCTTTGTTCCTTATCCTTGACTGAAATAATGAACATTTTCAATCCACCGACCCCCAAGATTCTTAGGCCTAAATAATCTATCCACCTCATCAATTGAATGCCTTATTGCTACTTATTTATAGTCCATAAGAAGCTAAAGATTATTTTTCTAATATTATCCAAGGTTGAATTTGGAATCTTCTCTAAAGATAGCCAATAAATAGGTAAGTTCTCAAGGGAAACCTTAACAAGAATTAACCTCCCCCCTAATGACAGCCACCTGCAGCACTAGTTGCTAGTTCTTTTTTCTATCATAATTAGAAGCCATAACCAATCAACATCAACATAATTTTCCGACTTTAAAAAGTATCCTAAATACTTCATACCTACATCCATAGAGTCAATTTGAACGGGAAAAATAATACCAATATGAACTAGAGAATCTTGATCTACACCATTTTCCAAGAAGCAATACTTGGATTCACCAGTGGCCATTCCTGTAGCAACACATAATAGTTCTAGAATATCCTTGTAAACCTGCCATTCACCCTAAGTTCCTTTTCCAAACAATAAGACATCATCTACAAATAAAAGATAAGTGATTATGAGAATAGTTGAAAGTTTAACCCCTTCCAACCTACCTTCCACCTTAGCTTTGTCTATTAACCTACTAAGAGCTTCCATGGTTAATAAAAACAGTAGAGGCGGCAAGTATAACCCTTGTCGAAGTTCTCTAGGACACTAAAAGAACTCATAAGGTACCCCATTAATGAAAACAACAAAATTTGTCGAACTCATGCATCCCATAATCCAGTTTGTGGCTTCTAAGATGACACCAATATGAAGCAACACCAAATGAAGGAAATCCCAGTTGACTCGATCATATGCCTTAACTAAATATAATTTTAGGATCATCGCCTTCAAATTTGTTGTCTTTATACTATGGAAGCACTCTTGTACCACCCCAATTGTATCCATAATCTGGTTATTCTCTAAGAAGGAAAACCATTCATTTGAAATGAACTTTGAATGCATTGGTTTGATCCTATATGCAATCGCCTTGGAAATAACTTTATACACCCAATTGCACAGTGATATAGGTATGAAGTCACTAAATTATCTTGCCATTGAGCTCTGAGTGATCAATGCAGTAAATGTAGCATTCAAAGCATCGATCACCTTACCTTTCAACCTGGACTCCTGGACAACTGCCAATAAATCCAGTCCAAAGATTTGAAAAAAATCCAGGAAGAGATCTATAGTCCACCCATCTGGACTAGGGATTTTCAACTTTGCAAAGTTAGACATGGTCTTTTTAATGTCCTCCAAAGTCACTTGATCAACAATGTGTTTCCCTTCTTTCTCTAAGAAGAAACTAGGATAGTTATGAATAACATTCATTTAATAGACTATAGAAACATACCCATGATCCATGAATTGGATTTTTAAATGTGAGACTGCAACTTCCTCTATAATCCTTTGGTCATAAAGAACAATCCCGTCACCAAGTCTTATATCCCAAATGTAATTAATATTAATCCTTCTTTTTATTATATGTGGTAATGCCAATAGTTTATAATTATACACCCTCGTTAGCTTTGGTGGAGGACCAATAAGTTACATACTATTATATTATTAATTAATTAAAAATTATAAGTTTATGAAGTAGTCTTCTAAATGTTATACAATTTGGAATTTTTTGGTTAATTATCTTTATTGTGAGGATGGAACCATAGGTAAATCTTAATCAACAATTTATAAGGTTCAAATACATTACAACAATATACTAATGAACTGAACATGTCACTTAAGAGAATACAACTTGAGTGGAGAGGATAACAGTCCATCCTACAACCCCTCAAGTTAAACCCAATTCACACACACACACACACACACACACACATTGGAAATTATGGCTTCATAGGAACAAGGTACTAATTCGGGATCACAAACCAAATGTTTATGATGTAGTTGTGGTAGTATTAGGTGCTCTTAAGGGAATATTTGATGGTGTAAAGATTCATAATCAGTGGATTGTGAAACCCCCTAAAATGAGCATCAGGTACCCCTTAAGGTATTTTAATGGAGCTTATCAAGGAATTGAAGGTTTAAGTGGAGCATGAATGTATCTTCGACTGTTTGAGAGTCATTTATTTTATCTAAAGATGGGAGGTGGTGTAGTCACAAATGCTCATGTTGAGCTCTTTTCTCTATGGGGCCTATTGATTTTTGCACAATCCAAAGGGGTTCTTAATTTATTGGCAGGTTGTGACTCTAAAACTATCATTGTCTGGGTAAGAGGGAAGATGACATTAAATGTCCTTAATCTTTGTTGGTAGTAGAGAAGGTTTTGTTCTCTTCAGGAATCTGTTTTTTGACTTACAATTTTCTCATGTTTACAGGGAATTTAATATTCAAGCAGACCTTGTTTCAAAGGAATCCCTTTCATATCAAGAAGAGATTCTAGTTATTGAAGAATGAGATCAAGGAAGAGTGCTCTACAGGGGCTCCTAGCTTGGTGGTAGCCTCTCATAGAAAGAATAAATACTGGATAGAGTGCCTACATTTGGGTGGAAAATCACACTTAGATAGCTTATTACTTGGATACGTGTTAGATAAAGATAAGTATTATTTTATATTTCAATGTGCAAAGTTTTTATTTGATTCCTGTAATGATAATGTTGGTAAATGCATGCTAGATGTGTGTGGTTCGATTTTATTACCACCGTGTTTATTTTTTTTGCATCTGCACCCGTCTTTTAGATATTGTGAATTCGTAATTTGGCTATTGGGCGAAATTTGGAAGCCCGAATCTGGTTAATGTCCCCTCCTATTGGTCGGGTTGGGTAAAGGGGACGTTACATGTTATATCCTATACAAACACAAGTTGGATAAAATCGACAAAGATAAAGTTTCCATCCTGGCCCTACAATTGTATTTAACCCATCTTCGTCTAAAAATTGGTTGGAAAAGGGCTTTGATAAATGGTTAAGGGTTTAGGACATGCAATATGATATAACCCTCTTTGATGACAAAAACCTTGAATTGAAAATAAAGTTTTTAAACTCCTTTGGAGCGATGAAAATATTAAAGACAAAAGAAAATCATGTTATTATAAAAACACCATCAATCTTAGGCTTGATCGTCCTTCGTACCCTAATAAGGTTGGATTGCTAAACTAAGAATTATCTCACATGCACTTCATAGAGAAATTGACAAATGGACCACTTTGAAAACTCCTTGGGAGAAAAAATATGTAATTTCTGCAACTCAATAGAGATCAAAGATGAAACTCAATTCCTTCCAAGGTGCCCTTTATACAATGATATTATATGTTCTTAATACTGATATGCAATCACAATCTTGTTCATAAAATCCCAATTCGAGACAACCATACTAAGCTTGGAGATTTTATTGTGAATTTAAATTCACATTGAAATAACCATGTAAATAAGTAGCTTGAGGATTTTAATTTATTTTTTTCGTTGTTTCTGACTCTTGTCCGGGTCATATAGACCAAGCTAATTTAAACTACATCAAAAGATATCATAATCATTATCACATATATTTTTGTAGAGTAATAACTCACTCACCCTCCCATGCTTAAGCATTTAGAGTGAGGAAACCGGTAAATTGTTATTGCCCTGCATATTCCCCCCCTCTTCCCTAAGTTCTTTGATGGAGAGCGACATTGATCACAAGTGGAAATTGTGGCTAGGAACCTCATAGGACTTGGTAGGAATTGATCTCGTGGGATCCTATGACCTCCTTGGACATCACACCTTAGAAGAAAGGGTAGAACCAAAAAATCTATCTCTTCGGTATATTGTGTGTGTGTGTGGGTGTGTGTGTGTGTGTGTGAGAGAGAGAGAGAGAGAGAGAGAGAGAGAGAGAGAGAGAGAGAGAGAGAGAGAGAATCTTATTATCACACACTTAAATCAATTTAGTTTGTCATACACGTCTTTAGATCCTTTTATGATGGAGGGAAACCAACTTTGGAAGGCCAATCACCTTCCCTCGCACGTGCACACACATAAGAGGATTGTACCCACCAAGGCTTGAATATTGGTTGTTTGCATGGTGGCAGCTTATGCCAATCACTGAGCAGTTACTTCACACACGCACACACCCACCCACCATCATAAATCCCATTTTCCCAAGGAAAACCTGATCGGGAAACCCAAGGGATGCTTCCCTACATTATTAATTGTCATCCTTGGTGTAGACTAGTGTGTCTCATGCAGGGGGATTCAAACCGAACACTTATTTGTATACAACTAACCAAATCCCTATCTACAATGACGATAATCGATTTAGCTAACCCATAAGGGTACACACCATCATAGATTCCTTTCAGCTCAAGGTTTAAAAAACATCATAAATAAATTGATGTATACAACTTATTTGAGGATTTTTAAGCATCCAAGAAATTTTCATCTCAATTTTTTCAATCCCTTTCAATACTTAATAACTCCAAAGTTTAGAAAAATATATATTAGTATTTATTTTTAACTTATTATCTTTACCCACCAATAAATATAAATATAATTATATTTTTTATACATAAAATTTTAAAATACAATTCATTTCTCTCAATAAATTAAATAATAATAATATATAAAATTAAAACATAATTTTTATTAAAAAACACATTACATTACACTTTAATGTTCATTATTATTAAATTAACACTAAATTATATATATATATACATAAAAGATGCCTTATATCCTGAACGGTGAGTGGGACAAATTTGAAAAATGAAAGGCCATGTGCAAACATTGTTTAAAATGGACTTGTGACTTCTAAATCAATTTGATGTTGTTCTCAGGTTTGTTTGGGGAATGTGATGCCAATCACGGGTTGAATATTTCCAAGTCAATTTTCCAAAGGGGATATATCATATTATTTTATAACTAACTTTGAAATGATGAATTATAATTTTAATATATTGATGCTTTCAAAGTCCAATATATCAAAATTCTATATTTTTAGTAAATCAAACTTGAAAACGATGTTTAATCTAGAAACCTAAACCATAACTCAATAAACTTCCACATCACAATAGATTTAATTATAAATATTTATTAATTATAATTCTTCTTTATTACTATAAATAATATATTAACTATGATTTTTATATAATCCATAGCATATAACATTAGCCAATGTTGACAATGTCTAAATCGTTGAGGTCACAAATGCAATTGATAGATGTGAAGGTTCGTGAACTCATCACATGCTTAAGCATTTGCATACAAGTCATTTAGGTCTACTTCAATGAACTCATGAATAGTTGTGGATCTTTTCTTAGTTACAATGGCCGTGGGCCCTCACTCAACAAGAACCATCTTTATAACTATAGCTTCAGCTATGAGGTGTAGATTAATTGGTTTTTGTGGGGTTTGGTTTTCATGAGGTCATATGTTTAAACCTCATGGTGAGGGGTGTGATGGATGGTGCACCGTGGAGGTTTGATGGTCGCCTTGATAGAAGTCCGGTTTCGATTCCTGCAGGGGTGGTGTAAGAAGGCATATTACACCCCAGAAAATTCTTGTACGACTAGGATGATGGTTGTACTCTCGTTGTATCCCACCTGATACAAAGGCTAGCTCCGGTTCATGAGTTTGGTATCCACATGGTGCAATTCGCTGAACGACATGGAGAATTTCTCATAATTAGAAAGAAAAAAAACTACAACTTCATTTTTATCTACATGATTCATCAAGGCCTCTCTATTTCAAACCTAGAATTTTGCACCATTGCATGTTTTATTAACTATAAAAACTTCAACTTTATATTGATTGAAAAGGCAAACCACTTCAACTTTACATTGCAAACCAAAGCGTTGGACTTTTTTTTCTAACCATTTCAAAAATATTTACATTAAATAGAGAATTATTAGTATACATTAAGAGTGAATATATTACATAAATAAAAATAATCATTTTAATTTTACCCTTTTTTAAAATAATAAGATGATATATCTTTAATATATATTGATTATTTTTTTTAAAAATAATATAAAAAAACCTTTTCAAACACTGGTAAGATTATAAACATTCACATAATTATATTACATAAACAACAATTATAAATAAATTATGTATTTATTAATTATAGAAATGAATAGCATTCATTTCAATATAGGTTAAAAAACCATATCACATTATATAAATAATAATTATAAATTTAAAAAATAGTTATTTTACATTATATACAACTAAAAAACCATATACTTCTTCCATTAATAAAATTAGAATATAGAATATATATAATATGAAGTAACATAATATTGTTTAAATGGTTTTGAGTCTTAGAAAATAGTTGTTTTTAAAATCAGCAGATATCCAAATCTTAGGTTCTATGAAACGTCTAGAGGGATCAAATCTCTCGAGGTGCAAACCTCTTATTAAGTATTGCACTCAAGGAGCTATTGATTTGATTCAAACCAAAATACACATCTTTTTATTTAAGGTTCAGATATAATATTTTTATTATTAATATTTAATATTACTTATAATGGACATATAATATTTTTATTATTAATATTTAATATTATTGATGATTTACATATAATATTTTTTATTATTAATATTTAATATTATTTATGGCCGACATATAATATTTTTTATTTTGTTAGGAAGGAACATTACAACATCTCCCCCATACATGGTTTTAAAACCATGTGCAAGGCCCTCCTAAAACCATGGGTTGTTTAGGAGGCCTTGCACATGGTCTTAAAATCATTTGCAAGGCTTTCCTAAACCATGTACAATAAAACCATGGGTTGTTTAGGAGGCCTTGCACATGGTTTTAAAACCATTTGCAAGGCCATCCTAAACCATATACAATAAAATCATGGGTTGTTTAGGAGGCCAACATTATTTTTTTTTGCGGATAATTCAATTTTTTATTTTTTATTATTTTGTTAGGTAGGAACATTACAACATCTTCCCCATATTGTGTTGTTTTTCTTACCCACATTTTTTTTGCTGATAGCTAAATTTTTAATTTTTATTGTTTTCTTATGTATGAACATTACAACATCTCCCCCATATTAGGTTGTTTTTGTGGCAGACATTTATTTTGGTGGATAATTAAAATTTTATTTTTTATTATTTTGTTAGTAACAAACGTTACAACATAATATCACTTACACTCCTCATAGTGGGGTGTAGAGCGCCTCTCGAGGTAATAATAAAAATATTACAATTATCCAAAGTTTGCAATAATAAAAATATTACAATTATCCAAAGTCTTAGTCCACTTCAAGTATATATATCAAACAGAAAATGAAGAGCAATACATAATCCTCAAAAAGGACCCTATAGTCCATTGCGTTTCTAGGATTTTTTTCACCCCTACAAAGAATCTTTATGTGCAAAGTGCAAATTAACGAGAATCAATATTGGTAGGATTAATCTATACTATCAAGAATCAATATAAGTAGGATTAATCTGCTTCAATAAATTCTTCATATACCAGGAGCCCCTCATCTAGTCCCAAGGCCCCTTTAGACAAATCATCCACCTTCCGATTGAATTGCCTCTAAATGTGTTGATAATGGAGTTCATGGAAAGATCTTTGCAACAATTTATCATCCTCATTCATTTTGCAAAGTTTGTGGTGACATGTGATTTTGAGGACAGGTTTTGTAGATCATATTACATGAAATGTGTGAATACCTTGAAATGTAAGAATTACATTCGGATAAAGCTACTATATTATGGATATTTTTTTAGTTGAAGGAATAATTTTGAGTAAAAATTTAATTGATGAAATTATTGCGCCGAGAGGCGCTTTACAGCCTAGTATGGGTGAGATCTTGTAACGTGATGTAACGTTAGTAACGTTTGTAACATGTCGGCAAAAAATAATACTGATAGTGAATATTATGAGAGAGATCTTGTAACGTGATGTAACGTTAGTAACGTTTGTAACATGTCGGCAAAAAATAATAGTGATAGTGAATATTATGGGAGAGATCTTGTAACGTGATGTAACGTTACTAACGTTTGTAACATGTCGACAAAAAATAATAGTGATAGTGAATATTATGGGAGAAATCTTGTAACGTGATGTAACGTTTGTAATATTAAAGTAACTAATGTAAAAAGTAGTAAATATTTAAAAGTAGTAACTAATGTAAAAAGTAGTAAAGATTTGATCCCTCTCGGCTCTTAATAAAGCCTAAGATTTGGATCTATACTAGTATTAAAATGTGACAAAGATAATAAAAGTTACTAAATATGAAACATATAATCTTTAGTGGAATAATAATTTTATTTAAAATATTAAAAAAATATTTATAAATAATAATTTTTTATCAATTAAAACTAAATATAAAAATATACATGAAAAAGCCAAACTTCTCAATAATGGCTGTAAATTAAAATTCAAATACAAGGATATACCAATATAGGAAGATAGACCAATATTAATATAAAAAATATATACCAATATTAATGTCCATTGCAACCAAACATACAGAT
Source organism: Pseudotsuga menziesii (assembly GCA_001517045.1). Classification (NCBI taxonomy): domain Eukaryota; kingdom Viridiplantae; phylum Streptophyta; class Pinopsida; order Pinales; family Pinaceae; genus Pseudotsuga; species Pseudotsuga menziesii. Next base: position 562,956 of record LPNX010632479.1, read on the forward strand.
ATACACATATAGAAAATAGGCCAAACTTATAAATAATTATGTATTACTTTAATGTAATTGGAATCCTAATACAGAAATATGTCATTGTAAGAAGATATACCAAACAAACTAGGTTGAGATTCCATGGTGTTGCAAAAGCATTAACCATCTCTGATGTTTTGAAGCGGCACGTTTTTTTCAGAGGTCACCCTTAATATCAACGGATGTTTCCGAGGCAACCAAGTAATCCATCGTTTGATTCTTTTCCCTACAAATAATAAAAAACGACTTGGAGTTAATGGTGTTCTCTCGTATCCATCCGTCGTCCCACAAATTCCACCTTGTATCGGTCCCTCCCTCTGATGTGGAGGGCGGGCAAATCTTGAACTGGGACATTCCCGATCTTGATTCTGTGAACATTCCTGTTGTAAAAATTGCCTCCCTTTTGCATAAAATCTTGCCACATATTCGAATAAGGATTCATACGGCTTCCCAGTCTATGAAATAGTGCCATCGGTGGGTGGCTTATGATAAATGGGGAGCTCCGGTTCGAAACTGGAGAAGGCCCTAGGCGATCAATTCCCTGAGGGCGAGCGGTATTTTGGTCTGGAGAATTTCGGCAATACTTGCTACTGTAATAGCGTTCTTCAGGTATGATTTGTGTGTTCGATTATTTCGAAGGAAATAAAATCAGTTAAGCTGGGCAAAATCTCATGTGAATCATCCGGGTTATCAATGGCATTTGAGCCTGTGAATTTCTTCTAGGTCTCAAGGGGTCTCTTTTGTTCTTGTATCTTCTGTTAGATCCATTGTTGAGTGGTGTAAGTAGACTGAGATCAACAGCTCCATGTTCTCCTGCGTTGTTGTATGGGATTTTTTTGAATTCAATAATTTTTTTCATGAAATTCGAAATCTCGACCTCTTATTGGCAATTGCTATCCCCTGACACAATCTTTCTATGTTTCGCGTTTCGCGGATCTCGATGCGTGTCTTTGTACCTGTTTTGGGCATTGGTTTAATTCTGATGATTCCTGGTTTGGGTATTAATCTGGTAAATTATTACTGGATTGATATGAAATGACAACTACTGCAAGCCACAAATGCTAAGGTGATGAATGCCTTCTTTGTTAACACTGTGCACATCAGTTTCATCGTGTAGAGCTAGGGCTTGTGTTCTTTGTGCAAGAGAACTGGTTTTGTGGGATTTGATTTGTGATCATTTTATGGCGATTACTGGCCATTAGAATGAACCTGCTCAACCGTAGATCAAAACTATGTATTGGTCTCTAGCTTTGTATATTGCAATTGGGACAGACAGACTTTCAGTATTTCTGGGATAACCTTAGTTTCTGTCCGTTTTGAGTCATATGTCTAGTTAGGAATTTATATCAGCAGGGAGCTGTGATAGCCAAAACTGCCTAGGTGATTAAGGTCCAAGTTCCCCATTCTCTATATATCTGCACATGTTTGCAATGATGCCATGCTGTTTGGTTGAGTGCGAACCTAGACCCTATAGTGGAAATGGCGCATAAGCTTATGCACAATGAGTCGAGGTCTTCCCTTGCTAGTCAAATTCCATTTTAAATGTCGTTTTCCTGATCGGGTATAGAGTCTGGAAAACGTATAGAATCGTTGACATTTTCTGTGCGTTGATCAACCTGTTTTATATCACTTGCATTTTCTTTGGTTAAATTAAATTGTAGGTTAAGCTCTATGTTTTCATCTTTTATCAGGAGTTTTGAACTCTTTGTCGCTATATGTCACACAATCAATGTAGTTCACACAGGAATTCTATGGCAGAGAACATCTTATTGTCTATTTAATATTTATCGCCATTGGCTAAAATACTTTTTCCAAAAAATAATATGTTGACCGTCAAAATTTCTTTAGATATTTGCCAGATTTTTCCATGTTAAATGTCAAGACTTCAACAGTCATTGAATTTGCATTATGATTCTGTATTTTTTCCTTTGGTTTGAAATATTGTTTGCTTTAGAAATAATTTTTATTTAAATGTCAGATTCTGCTGTAAGAGCTTACATAGCCATTACAAAACTACATCTCTGGTATAGAGTCCAGATTTTCATTTATAGCTGCTAAATGTAGCTGCCTGAAGATATGATAGTAACAAACAGACCTTCATATTGCTAACAAAAACCACCAGGCCTAGGTTACATCTGTTTCTATTACCAAGCTTGGCTTTAGTAATGCCATCTACAAAACCTAGGCTAACCATTGACCATAAATAACACTGATCACAGACCTAGATATGGTCCAAACATATGTCTATATATAGACAAACATAAGGTACCAGAGCTGAAAAAACAAAACCAAGTTTATTTGTTTGATGGGCTGGCCTGATCATTATGACTGGTTGTTGGAGGATGCTGAGTATTAGGTACTTCTTCCTTTAAGAAAACACGAGACTTACAGTCATACATGTCTTCTACCAGCAGTGCCAAGTCTCTCAATGGATTCTTTTTGAATTCTGACATGCTATTCCTCATCCTGAAAACATTCCCATCAGTTTGCTCCTGGCTGCTGTGAAGTTTACAAATCTGGGTAAATATTAAATCTAGACCTACAGTCAGAGTTTTATGCAGGCGTTTGAAACGAACGAAGTTCGTTTACTAAAGAAACATTCGATGTAAATAGGACAAAGTACAATAATCCATAAAGGAATATATATATATATTATACTGTGGTTCACAAACCCCCCAACGGGGCTGCTACTGTAAATTTTCCTTTAAAGCACAACTAGGGCTAAAACATTATATTTAACTTTAACTGAAATAACCACACATGAACTTCTTTACAGTATGCAGCGGAATATAAAACTGAGAACCATTTACAACATCAATAGAAACGACACAACCTTTTTGGGTAGAACCCCTCGGACAAAACCCAAGATGGGAAAACCGGTGCAGCAGTATGAGAGGATATTTTTATTAAGAAAATACAGAGCTTTTACAATATTAGAAAATTGATTTATGCCCTAGATGGCAAAATCGAAACGCCCAAAAATCACTGAGAAAAACCTGTCAGATGGCCTGCTGCTGTACGGTGCTGCTGCTGCTGTTGCTGTATGGTGTACCTCCACCAAAGTCTCCCGTCTCTCTCCTCTGCAATTTAGGGCTGCTTTCCTGAGTTAGTGCTCCTCCGTCTTCTTCGCCAAAATTCTCTCTCTCACACTTCTTCCTCCATCTCTGTCGAAATGCAATTGTGTCCTCTCCACCAATTGACCTTTCTTTTATAACTTTAGGTAAAGCGAAAACCCTAATTTCACTTTCACTTAAAGTCAATAAACAATTAGATCACTTTAATTATTTTAGGAAAAATAGTTAAATACAATTGGTTTCTTAATTTAAGTCTTTTTCATGCAAGAACACATGCATGCAGGAAGACCTTCCTTGTTGGTGCTAGTGTAACACTCTCTCTCAACGAGGAAGAGATTTGGTAGCAACCCCAACTTATCCCTGAACTTCACAAAACTCTGTCTGCAAAGTGCCTTGGTGAAAATGTCTGCCACCTGCTTATTTGTCTGTATGTACTCCAACCGAATGGTTCCTTTCTGAACACAATCTCTCAAGAAGTGGTACTTGATGTCTATGTGTTTGCTCCGGTCATGGAACACTGGATTCTTAGATAGCTTGATGCCACTCTGATTGTCACAGTGGACTACTGTAGCCTCTAGCTCACACTCGAACAACCCTAAAAGTAACTTCCTCAACCACATACCCTCACAAGTAGCCATGCTGGCTTCCATGTACTCAGCCTCCGCTGAGCTCAATGCAACTGACTTCTGCTTCCTGCTGAACCAAGAGACGACCCTTGACCCAATGTTGAAACAACAACTTGAAGTACTCTTTCGATCCTCTACACATCCTGCCCAATCAACATCTGTAAAACCTGCTAACTGTACAGTCCCTCTGCGCTCATAAACCAATCCATACTCTACTGTACCTCTGATGTAGCAAAGTATGTGCTTCGCAGCCGTCCAATGCACTTTTCGAGGGTCCACCATGAACTGACTCAAAGAGTTGTCTGCAAATCTAATGTCTAGCCGTTTGTTGACCTGATACATAAGTGATCCGATAAGCTGACGATACAAGGTAGGATCGAATCCGTCTGACCATGATGCATCAATCTTCCTCTAGTTGGAAACTAAAGGTATGGCCATAGGCTTGCAGTCCTCCATCTCGACTCTCTTCAAGATCTCTACTGCATACTTCCCTTGTCCAATGAAGAAGCATCCATCTGTCTGCCAAACCTCCAAGCCCAGAAAGTAATGCATCAACCCAAGGTCTTTCATTTCAAACTCCACTGCAAGGTTGGACTTGCAGTCTCCAATCAACCTCTCATCTCCTGTCAAAAAGAGATCATCCACATATAGGACCAGTATGAGAGGCACCTCACTTGTCAAGAAGTACAGGTTGTGGTCAACCTCACTCCGCTGAAATCCCATCTCCTGTAGATAGCTGTCTATCCTCGAGTACCATGCTCGAGGTGCCTGCTTAAGGCCATAAAAAGTTCTATGCAGTTTGCATACATGCGCCTCCCTGTTCTCCACATCAAACCCCTCTGGTTGCTCAATATATACCTCCTCCTCTATCACTCCGTTGAGGAAGGCAGTCTTGACGTCCATCTGATGGACTCGCCAACCCATCTCAGCTACTAGTGAGATAATGGTCCGAATGGAAGAATACATGGCAACAAGGGCGAAGGTCTCCTCATAGTCAATGCCCTCCTTCTATGAAAACCCCTTTGCCATGAAACGTGCCTTATACTTCTCCATGCTTCTGTCTGCTGCATGCTTCACCTTGTAGATCCATCTAGATCCCACCACCTTTTTCCCTTGTGGCCTCGACACAACCTCCCATACCTGGTTTTTCATAATGGACTCCTCAACCATAGCCTCCTGCCACACATCATGTTGTGCAGCCTCCCCAAAGCTGGAAGGTTCAGAGTTAATCAACTCTGTCATCAATGCCATGTAACTAAGCCTCTCTGGTGGTACACTTCGTCTAAAAGATCTCTCTGGAGGATCTACCTGCCTGGAATCCTGCACTATGGACCTAAACCACTTAGGCCTTGGCCTAGTGTCAACCTGTTGCGGCTGCTGGATATCCATCTCTTGCTACAGCTCATCCTCCAAGTCAATGACTGAAGGATCCTGTCCACCTGACTCCCTCTGACTACTAGAACTTGTGCCTTGTGTTTGTACCTGTACCTATACATTTGGCTCCTCCAACTTAATCCCTGTGTCCCGTGCTGGCTGCTGCTCTGTTGGTAAGTCCATAGATCTCTACAAGGCCTTGTCCTCATCAAACTGGACATCCCTGCTCACAATGATCCTCTTGCTAGCAGGAATGTAAACTCTGTATGCCTTTGAAGTCTCGCTATAACCTACAAGTAGCCCCTTCTCTCTAGAAGGGTCCAACTTCTTCCTATTGTCAGCATGAACATGACAATAGCAGACACTGCAGAATATGCAAATGTGACTCACATCTGGTCTAGTGCTTGTGAAGACCTCCTCCGGTGACTTCCTCCCCAAAGCCGTGTGGGGACACTTGTTCTGAATGTACACTGCAGTCCTGTAAGCCTCGGCCCAAAGGAATAGTGGCAATCACTGATCAAATAGCATGGCCTTGGCTGCCCCAACCATAGTCCTGTTTTTTCGCTCTGCAACTCCATTCTGCTGTGGCTTATGGGGCATAATGTGCTCCTTCTTGATCCCCTCTGTCGAGCAATACTCCATGAACTCATTGGAGGTGTACTCACCCCCATTGTCTGTTCTCAACACCCGAATCTTCTTTCCTGTTTGGTTCTCCACGAGTCTTGAACTCTCGGAACCTCTCAAAGACCTCTGACTTGGCCTTCAGGAAATAGATTCAAGTCTTCCTGGAATAGTCATCAATGAAGGTTATGCAATAATAGTAACCGCTTAAAGAATGGACACTCATAGGTCCGCATACATCCGAATGCACCAAGTCCAAGGGCTCCTTAGACTTGTGCTCACTCTGTGGGAAAGGCTTTCTGATGTTCTTCCCCAAAGCACAACCCTTGCAGTGGTTATGATTCTCCTCCTGTACTTGAGTAACTGCAATGACTGCCTGTCTCAAGTGCCTAAGTGCTCCATGGTGTAAGTGTGCCATCCTCCTATGCCACAACTCACCCTGACTGTTGTTGCTGCTGACTAGAGCCTTTGTAGGCTCAAAGTGTAGTGTATACACTTTCCCGCTCCTTTTGCCAATCACCCAATCCAAGCTCCTATCTGACCCCTTGGGCCTGATATACACTCTATGGTCTCGGAACTTCACCTGATATCCCTTGTCCTCCATAGTGGAGACTGATATGAGGTTCTTGGTCAATCCTGGAACATATAACACATTAGCAAAACTGAGGGGTTTGCTAGACTCCCTCTGAAATGAAATAGTGCCAACTCATTGCGCCTAATACCGCACATCATCACCCAACTCAACGTTGATCCTTGTTCCACGGTCCACCCTCCTGCAAGTCTCTGAATCAACAAAACTAAAGGGTTTGCTAGACTCCCTCTGAAATGAAATAGTGCCAACTCCTTGCCCCTAATACCACACATCATCACCCAACTCAACGTTGATCCTTGTTCCACCCTCCTGCAAGTCTCTGAAGAATCTCTTCTGTCTAATCATGTGACTAGATGCTCCACTGTCGATGTACCATATACTGCTCCTTGTGGTGCTTGTCATGCAAGCTATCAAGCAAAACGCCTCATCGAAGTTCTTGCTGAACTCATCCACCTCTGTAGATCCAGCCACCTCTTCTTCTTCTTGTTTGGGCATTGGGGGGAAAAGTGTCCTTGCTTGTGGTAGATAAAACAATTGACCTTTGACACGTCAAGGTTCTTATTACCATCCTTCCTCCTCATTCATAATCTGTGGGGCACTGTTGGATGACCCTGATCCTTGACCCATGTGGGTCTCCTCCTGCACAAAGTCATCCCATAGTCTCTGCCAATTAGGGAGCTTCTCCCTAGCCACAACACCTTTGAAAAAGGTGTCCCATGGCTTAGAGAAGCCATTGAGGGTTATCTGAAGTTCCGAACTAGCTCCTCATCCATTGTCTTAGAGTCAACAACTCCAAGCTCATCCCTGATCTGTGTGAGCCTCGTGAGATAAGGCCCCACTCCTCCCTTGGCCATCTTGGTGTTGCGCATCCTCTCTTGCACCACCATCTTCCGGTTCTCGTTCTTGCTTTGGTACAGATTCTCTAAAGCCGTCCACATCTTTGCTGCGGTCTTCTTCTTGGAAAGGTGAGGGACTATATGGTCCTTCAATCCATCTATGGTAATCAACATGGCTCTGGAATGAATCTTCTTTCAAGCTATCAGATCTACCGGATCTGTGGGTGCAACTTTTGTGGAGTCAATGTGCTCCTCTGCATCATTGACATTCAGGATCCTTGTGATCCTTTCTTTCCATGTAGGAAAGTTCTGAGCCCCGTGGAGTCTATCCTCCACTCTCAACTGCACGGCCATAGTGAAGTGTTACCTATCAAACCCTAGATCTGGAAGTCTAGGTTTGTGTCTTCCTATAGATCTGCCCATGATCTATCACTGCTGCTGCAAATCTCTCAGCTTTAGCTCACTAGAACTTTGATACTATGTAAATTTTCCTTTAAAGCACAACTAAGGCTAAAACAATATATTTAAATTAAATTGAAATAACCACACATGAAATTCTTTACAGTATGCATCGGAATATAAAACTGAGAATCATGTACAACATCAATCACATCAATAGTAACGACACAATCTTTTTGGGTAGAAACCCCCAGACAAAACCCAAGATGGGAAAACCGGTGCAGTAGTATGAGAGGTTATTTTTATTAAGAAAGTGCAGAGCTTTTACAATATTAGAAAATCGATTTATGCCCTAAATGGCAAAATCGAAACACCCAAAAATCACTGAGAAAAACCTGTGAGATAGCACGGTTCCCAAGGCAGTTTGTTGTTGTATGACCTGCTGCTGTACGGTGGTGGTGGTGGTGGTGCTGTATGGTGTACCTGCCAAAGTCTCTTGTCTCTCTCCTCTGCAATTTAGGGTTGCCTTCTTGAGTTAGTGCTCCTCCGTCTTCTGCGCCAAAAATTCTCTCTCACACTTCTTCCTCGGTTTCTGTCGGAATGCATTTGTGCCCTCCACCAATTGACCTTTCTTTTATAACTTTAGGTAAAGCGAAAATCCTAATTTCACTTTCACTTAAAGCCAATAAACAATTAGATCACTTTAATTATTTTAGGAAAAATAATTAAATACAATTGGCTTCCTAATTTAAGTCTTCTGCATGCAAGAACACATGCATGCAGGAAGACCTTCCTTGTTGCTGCTAGTTTAACAACTACGTCCACGGGAAAAAATCACAGGGGCCCATCGAAGGGGCCGCACCTTGTTCGCTCTGATTACGGAGCTAACCTGATGGGGACATCAAGTGAGGCCCTTATATAGCAATGTATAGTCAACTGGGGATTTGACCCCAAGACCTTCTGCTCAAAACTTATAGCACTCAACCACTTGAGCTAGCCCATCGGGCTATATATATATATATCATCAGATGATATCAAACTACAATGAGAATCCCTTATAAATAATGCATAAGGGAACTTGGTACCTTTTCATATAAAACACACATTTCTTTATTTATTTACTTTCATTATGTTTTATTATTATATATTAATATCTTTATTATTTATTGTTATATTAGGTTGTTTATTTATTCTTACTTAAGCTATTTGTGTACATAACGTTGACTTCCCCTTTATAAATGCTTTGTCCTCAAAGCATATTTAGGGAGGACTATTGTGCTTGTTTGGCTCGTACTGCCTTCTCATGATCTTCTGCTTTCGTGGCCGTGACAGTTCATGATACAAGACTATATGATTACTAAGTGTAAAACATAATTGGATTAGACGACCCCATTCTGATCTTCCGTGGCAATGTGAAATCATAAGCTCCTTAGAAATAACCTGATGTATTATGATTTTGAAGACGACTTGTACCTTGAGACTTAATTGTATTGGTATATAATTTTTTCGAAATATACATAATTTTTTCCCGTTCAAAATGATGTTGATACGTTGATTGGTTAAAGCATCGACTTTTGTGATTGGGATGTCGATAGGGTGTCTTTGTAGCACAATTATTTCTCATACTTGTGGTGTTTTCCCAATTCACGTTTGGTATTAAGTCCTCTGCATATTCTTGAGTCGCTTTGTTGATCGCTAAATTTCTATTGGTGAGTGCACTTGGATTTCCCATCATTTGTACTTTGACATCTGAAGATATCCTTACTTCAACTGGATTTGCATCTTTATGATTTGTGATGTTTGGATCTGTATTGGTTCCCTTGTCCACGATTCCTTTAGTTCCATAGGTTCGGACATTGTTTCTTTATTAATCAATGCTTCTTTTTAAGTGAGTTGTTTTGGCTTGTTCTATAGTGACTTTTTGTCATTTTTTAACTTCTCAATTTGTGCGATCAAGTTTTGACTAGGATTCTTAAGGCTAGAAATTTCTTCGTCTTTAGCAACAATGACTTTTACAACTTTTTTTTCCATCTTTTGCACTAACTTCTGATGTCTTGTAGGATCATTTTTGAGATGTCGCTTTAAGATCTTTTGATGAAGGGTATTTTGAGTTTGAATTCATGTCGGCATCTTGCAACGATATCATTTTCTTTTTATAGTAGAAGGACACAAATTCCTTCTTCATGTTTAAGATGGAGGTTCCTAAAGATTCCATCCACAGTGCGCCAAGCATGATGTCCAGACTTTATTTAGACATTGTTGTAACATTGAATTGGGATATGAATTTATAACTATCTATGTTTAACTGCAAGTCCTTAATTTCATATCCATTGCTAATAAATACTAGGTTCTGGAACCAATAATTGATTTGCCAAGTTGATATTCATGTAATTTCCTTTCTCGTTTGGACAAATATGGATATCAACATTTTTTCCTTGAATGGTACCTTCGAATTTTGTTGTTGTAGCAAATGGAATTGAAAGGCCTTTATAAGAAAAGCTTTCCTCATTACAATCCAATTTTTCTTGTCCCTTTTTTAACTTTGAAATGGAGCTTATGGTTTACTTAATAAACCCTTTATAACCTTGAATAGGAACTTAGTATTGTTTTAATAATACTCTTTTACAGCTTTGAAATAACCTTGATATTATTTCACACTCTTCAAATATTCTTTCTTTGCACCCTTTGATATACATATAGTTAAATAAACTCTATTACTCCTTTGTAATTTGTTGATTGTATTTTTGAACTTTATTACAAATTATCCAACCAATCATTGTTTGACTTCAAATTATCCAACCAATTGTCATTTTACTTTGATTTCCAATAAGGGCGTTTCAAAAGTAGTTGGTGTTTCTGAAATTAAAATATTATAGTGATTCCATGACGATCCACTACAAAAATATTTATCGGTCTAATAAAAAGATTTTACTAGGTTGATAATTTTTTTAATCAGGTTTGGTAAAAATTATTTACCAGGTCTAGTAAAAAGTTTTTACTGGTTGGTAATTTTTTTTACTGTTATTTTTTCTTTTTCTTTCTTCTTCTTCCCCTTTTTTTCTTTGCAATGGAGTAATGCTTCCTTTTAGTACTAATCTTTTCTTGGAATTTGCAGTAGAACTGTTATCACCAAAGTTGTAGTTGCCTCTATGAAGGATCCTATCTAGCATGGGAAGAGGGCAGGCAACTAAACCAGATGAACTCAGAGTGCCTCAACCCCTGTAAATGATGCAAGTGTCGAAAAAGGATCTCTTTAGCTTTAGATAGAGCCGAAGCTAAACCAAGAGGGAGACCCTAGTTAACCAGTAATGGCTTAACCAAGACAAACAAGACACACATGGATTGATATGGCTTCAGGACAAGCAGTGATGGTCTTAAAATAAACCTTATATCTCTTAGATGGCGAAGGGGATGAGAGTTTGAAGAGTTAGGTTGAGAAGGCTTAGGCAAGGAAATGAAATACTCAACCAAATAAATATACCACGATGACAATAATTTAGTACTTGGATCTAGGTTAAAATCAAGTGTCAGCTAATGATGGCCAAAACGCACTAGATGAAGTTTAAGCAATGAAAATGGATACTGGACACGAAATGGAAAAATTTACTATCTAGCTCTTGCAATGATATCTAGCTCTTGCAATGATTTGCTTGACTAAGAAAATATGATAAAGGGAAACAAGCAAGAAACACCCACATCACTCAACAACCAAATAGGTAGATTACCCAAGGAGGGTGCAATGGCTCCTCGAGGTACCAGTGTTGGGATGGGTAAATGGAGTCAGATTAGGCTGAAAGTTGTTATCTAGGGGTTTTAACATAAATCCAACTTGGGTTTTTGATTATATTCCGGTTGAGTGACTAGAACCACCATTACAAATTTATGAGGGTTTTGGATTATTATTGTTGATTTTAGCGACAAATGGAAATAAGAGAGCGTGGGAGAGAAATTCAAGGGTTGTTGGATGAATTGTTGATGACCCCACTCCTCCGTAATGAAACACCCTTCTTCCACAAGTAGGTTTGTTCCTTCAAATTTCCTCCAGTGCACCCCTGCCAACAAAAATACGAGTGTTTACTTAGGGAAAATAATATTGTGCAAGATAGCATAAGATGCATGCAAAACAAATTAGAAATTTAGCTTGTGAAAATGCTAGCAAAATGATACCAGAGAAACCCCCTTCTTTGCCAAATTGATTCCAAGAGAGGAAGGGCGAAATTGCCCAAGTTGCTATTCTTAAAATCCACTTGTTCTTGCCTGCAAAATCGTTAATTCAATGGCTTCCAAGTGTGGAAGATAAAATGCTAGAGTAGGGTTGGATGCAAACCAACTTTCCAATCCAAACATCCACAAATGAAATACACAAGTGAAGCAAATCAATTTGTCTCTTCTATTCAATCCAGAGCCAAAAGTCCATTACAATGAGGAAGATCTCTCTTAAATAGAGAGATAGCATACAAAATCCCTAGCCAAAGAGATCAAGGGCTAGGATCAAAACATCATGAATGAGATCAATGATGGATAATGTCCCAACAATACACATCAAGAGCCAAAAAGGGGGTCGCTATCACCAAGTGCGCCCCTCTAGCATGTACATGATACAAATAATAATCATAAGCTATGATGAGGGGGCTATCTAAGGGTCCTAGTCTCCCTTAGGCGCCCCCTTAACATGTATAAAGTGTGTCAACAATACATGAGTCATGGACCTAAGAGATGTGCCCCATGTAGAAGTGCACCCTCCCTAGGAGGAGAACATGAAGTGTGGACCCCAACTCAAGTCATAACCACATAATATAAGCTCAAAAGCATAGTATAAGTGTGCTAATATCATCTCCAATCAATAATTATCCCCACATTAGCCAAATTGATTAATTGGCTAGGTCATGGTCACTTTCTCTTTTAATTAATTTGTTGGTATATATGTCTGAATATGAAATCTCCTGATATTATCCTTGCCCTTGTCCGAATGTTGTAACTAACCGTGCCAGTGAGATTAGAGACCTCAAATCGATTAAGGATTACCATAAGCACCATAAGAATCCATCAAATAATCATCGTGTAGCTCCATTTTTTTTTTCAATAGAAAAAAAGCGTAATTTTCATTCATCAAAAAGAGATCAAAAATTACATACTGTAATTCACTCTGACAGTGAATTCAAAAGCCTATATTATAGGTTCCTTTGATAAGACTCCATAGTCTGCTACAAGATTGCAAAAAATTTTAACAAAAAAAGCTGTTTAATAGGCCATTCTGTCCCACCGATCAGTTCATTTGTTCCCAAGTCACAGTTCGATACCACATCAGACATAAATACTGCCACTGTTAGCCATTATAGAAGATTATATAAAACATACTATCACTAGCATTCAGGAATGTATAATGTAAGCAGCCGGATTGTTCATATCTCTGTCTATGAACGGCCTGTGATAGAACTCGTAGCTCTGCCCTTCCTTTTCTTCACGAATTTTCCAAGTGCCAAGGTCCATGCGGAGCCCTTCTTTGGATGCCTCGTCCGCTTCTTTGTTGTTCTCCCTGTATACATGTCGGCAATGGAAAGTATCATAAGAAAGTATGATATTCTGAATAGTGGAAAGAATATTGGCTATTCTAACATTTCTGCAGTCTTGAATTTTCATGATCCAGTTGATAACATTCAGTGAGTCCCCACAAACCGTCAGCCTTTTGATGCCCTTCTCGTTGGCAAATATGAGTAGTAATTTTAAGCTCATGAGTTCAGCGTAATTGTTCGAGCCCATGCCCAGGCCCATGGTAAGGGTAAAGTAATTTGTATCGGACAAAAAAAGAACAGCCCCCCCTCCACACATCTCGTTTTGTGCTGCACCGTCAAAAAAACCCCAAGGATGGGTTTTATCTAATACAAGTTCCAGATTCCTGCGCTGTTCGGCAGCTCTAATATATTCAGGCAGTGCTTTGTATAAGCCCACCGCTTGTGCACTTGTTATTTCAGGTATACTAGCTGTTGCTTTGAATATAGCCCCGTTCCGAGCCAACCAAATCCCCCAAATGATGAGAAGCGGAAGAGTTTTCAGCTTGGATCGGGAAAAAGTTATCCACCAGGAATCCCACGCACTAATCACTGAGTTCCCATCCCAGCGATGATTCAATCCTACCTGCCTCATACAGGCTTTCCAGACAGCCACCGTATAGGAGCACGAGATAAATAGATGTGGGTTCGACTCCAACTCCTGTTTGCACAAGACACACCAGCTCGGCCCCTGAATATTTCTCCTCTGTAGTACGTCCTAGGTCGGTGCCCTGTTTTCAAGCACACACCACATAAACAGCTTTGTTTTTGCAGGGCACTTTAGCTTCCACAAGATTTTCCACCACCAGGCTTCCTCCCTGTCCTCAACCTCAGCGCTTAAACATAAATATCCCGCTTTTGGAGTATACTTCCCCCCCGGATCCATCTCCCAAATAAGCTCATCCTCTTGCTCATTTAGCTGGATATGTGATGAGTTGAGGCCCCTGATATAGTTTTCGTAGAAAGGCACCTCAGGTTCCCCCAGCCCCAACTGTTCTGCACTTTTCCAATGTTGGATCCAGGGATCCGCAGGTCTCTCTTCCGCCAGCTGGTTTAAGGTGAAGATACCTCGTAAAGCCAGGGCATTGATTACTTCCTCGGGTAGGATATGTTGCAGTTCACTCCCCATCCAAGGATCCCTGCCCACACGAAGCTTTTCACCATTTCCCACATCCCAAGACAGGTTAGATTCAATTAAAGGGAAAGATTTCACC